>JAYMGJ010000298.1:0-119267 GCA_037178675.1 Scleroderma bovista
GCTACAGATTCATGTACTCCAATAAAAAGAATACTGAATGGCATTGTCACATTATATAATCATGATCACAAAATGTAGTATGCCAAAAATTCTATCAGTCAGAATGATCCATTGCATCTCCGCTCCTCTCCTTGTACTCCGCACATTTCTGATGGATCCTTGCGAGCGCACTGTTCTCGGATGGGAGGCGCTCAATGTCAGAATACAGCGGAAATATCTGACTATTCTCTTCATTAGTGATGAATGAACCATCCCGTCAAACGACTTACCGATTCCACCACACCATCAATTGGTCAACTTCACTCTTCTCCTCTGGGTCATCAAGCAACTCCAGGATACTGGTATAAAAGTGTTTGGAGTCTGTGGTGAGGTCAGTGCGGGAAAATATCTGAGTTGAAGACAACGCAAAGTGAGCCTACAGAAAAGTCAGCTTGTTAAGAAATAATAATCATCCTCTGTTTACCTGAGTAGCAACATAGGCAAGAGATGCCTTCGTCGCAAAGTGCATTCCATGGATGTGAGCATTTCCGGAGCAGGTTGCCTTGGGTTCCTGATCTACAGAGCTCGGCGATGTAAAAATATGTTTATATGCCTTGATTAGTAAATCAGATACCATGAAATAAAACATCATGTCAATTGGGATTCACAGATACGAGGACACCACTACGAAGAAGGCTGTTCCAAGGATCCTCCACATTGTATGTATAATTGGCATACAGAAATGTTGGCCACTGATCTCCGGCCACTTGAATCTCACTGTTTGCAAGTTTAGTACACGTCCTAACAACCATATGCATGTAAATAAGTAACATACCACATGGGAAATGAATGGCTCATGTTACGTTGTTCCAATTGAGGCCCACAGGGCACAAGAGGGTGCCAGTGTGGTCATGGTTAAACCCACGGCCAGACTTTACATTATGGGGGATGTGGGGGGTCAGCAACTGGCCTTTCGGAGTAATCCAGTCAACAACTGCACTCTTCATCCCCTTGGTGTCATCGGCCCTAGCACCGTTGGAACCCTTCTGAATCTATTAGTGCACAATAAGTCAGTTCTCGATGTATACAGACATGTCGTGAAAAAACACACCAGATCAGCTATCACAATCACCTCATCCTCTGAAGAAGCCATGAATCAATTCTCAAGACTGGGTACTGATCAAAGGAGCTCTTGGAAAACAGAATGTTCCTTCCGCTGGCTGCAACCGAAGTGATAAGAAACTATCTGAAAAACAAGTGGCAGCAGGTAACATACACAGCTGTCAAACTCTTGTCTTCCTGAGAATTGTCGCACATGGCTTGAAGGCCATTCATGATGAGCACCTGCACGTTGCAGAATGCATGGACAGTCCTGCCAAAGTGCTGCACATGATGGACTAAGGGGTCCTGAGGGCACCTACAAAGTTCATAGGTTAGCTCACAAGCAGAAAGTTGATTTTAGTACCACAATGGTCGATTTTTTCCTGGGACCCGACTGCAAAGCATTCAAGCACATACACTTTCTACCAGCGGGCGTACAGCAGGACTCATCAGTGGTGGACATAGACATTGTCCAGTGACAACGAGAAGGGGGCGGGAACACAAGGAAGAGGGTCTTCTGGTCTTAGCTTTTAAAGTAAATGGGAGTGGAGAATTCTCACCTGCAAAATCACTTGGAGTATGATTCAAAGTGAAGTGAGATTGTGAAAGGCGATGTTAGTGTAACAACAACCAATCATAAATTCGCACCTGCAAAAACATAGCAGCTTCTCGCCTGAAGCTACAGCGAGCGTTCAGGAAAAGCCTGCCAAGACAGGTGTTGAGATAGGGCTACCTAGTGGCAAATGGGAAAGTTCGGGACTTGAATTAGTGTTCTCATCCCTCAGTTGATGACTGCACGCTATCAAGCAAGCGACCCCCTCACATTCCCATCCCTCAGCTTATGACTGCGCGCTATCGAACAAAGTGATCCCTCATATTCCCATCCCTCAGGCAATGTCGATCTACCAAGCGAAGCAATCACATTGGTTCTCGCCCCTTTTCTAGTAGTTGAAATATTTAGATGGTGGAAATTGCTCAATGCTTACGGGGAACAACGGCGTAGATGGCAAGTGTACCCATGGAATCCACAATATTTCAAGATAGTATGTTTCCTTTGGGTTGTCTACTGGTAGATGTGCTTAAGTGGACACCGTTTCACATCAGCTCGGGCTCCTGCGCTGAGCACTGTCGTCGAATGTGATAGGTTCAACGTCCCTATGACTCAAACCAAAAGTGAGTATTTGTTCTATTGAACTATAAAGTAGTGATCGTCTGACCGGTCATAGGCATAAGCACAGAACAACATCAACGTGGCCAAAAATGCCGAAGTGAATCTGACTCAGAGTGTAAGGACGGCAGTGATCAAAAACGCTCCCATCTCAACAGCCCATTAGACTCTCGGGTTGCTGGAGATACCTTGACATCACAGTTTGAAATGTTAACTCTCCTTGCCTGAGAAATACAAGATATGGGAATTCAATTGGGATGAGTAGCGGTGGATGTTGCAGCGACACAGGTACTGGTTAGAGGTCTTGTCGCTAACCCTCTCGCTCTGTGCGGGATATGTCGTGCATGTGAGGAGAGGTTGATCTACAGCAACCCCAAATCTCAACTCCCTTAAAACGTTGTACATTTGTTGGCCTTCTTATACATGCATATGTGATCAATATAGTAGTATGCCTGCCTTATTCTATTCATCCCTTGTGCCGTCTACCCTAGTCTAACTAACTACAGGCAGTCGCCACATCTTTTTTCACCTTCCACAAGATATCCATATGGATGGTGATTGCCTAAGTTCTTCTGTGAACTTTTTAACTAAATGCAAATGGTCAGCTGTCCAAAGACAGGAAGGACACACTCAAATCTAACTCCAAGCTGAAGTTAAACAAGGAGGAACAAGCAAACCACAAAGTTGACAGGCTGTGCTTCAACTGCCATCAGGCGGGACATTTCTCCTGAACTGCCCTGACTTGAACAAAGTACCTTTGAGCTTGAAGGGGGCAGGTCCGCCAGGAGTATCAACCTTTGGCATGACATTGATTACGACGCAATTGAAGACCAACGCGAATGGTCACAGTCCTTGAGGGGCTGACTTGTTACTGGGAGCCATCAACTTTGTGGCAGACATCGAAGCTGACACTGACTTACCTGAGCTCTGGGACGAGTCGGCATCTGAGGCTTCAGATGACTGAGGACGGTGATATCACATCAGACCCTTCAGAGAGTCTCAGTTGTACCTGGGTGCCTGTGTACTCAAATGGTGTACGAGTGTGTGACTTGATATTCATGGATGATGATACTTCAGATGATGAGACATCCAGCTCGACGACAGAATCATCAACAGATGATGATAGTTCTTCAATCTACTATACTGCACCTGAGTACTCATCTGATCGCAATGACGATGATGACTTACCACCTTGCACTGGAGCTTGTGCTGTCACTGTGGATTATTCTGATAACGACAGTGACCTGTCAGACTCAGAGGGCTCTAGCGCGATGATCATGGACCTAAAGGATGATCCACACCTGGATTGTTGTATCTTGCACCCAGGGGACTTGGCAATCCCTTGGGAGATCGTGCTGCGGAAAGGCTGTCAAGTATTGTGTACCCAGGTGAAGATTCCAACTCACCTGGGGTATCAGATCCTCAAAGGTTCTGTGTACATCATGTACAAAATGATCAGCACGTCATAATAGACACTGCTAATGGAGACTCCAGGCGAAGATCGTGTTGTCTTCTGTCTGGCCAATGGAGTACCACCCGCTGAGGACGGACTTGGCAACGAGTGCCATTTCTGTTGCGTATACCGGCTGGGTGAGGGATCCTATGAGATCAGAGACCATCATTTGTTATTGTGTACGTAGTACATGCCCTGACCAAGTACCCCCGCTTCAACATTGCCACTTGGTACATGAGATGCTTGGACTGAGAGACATGTGAAGACATCTCCATCGGCGAGCTTGATGATGACTTCATTTGGAGGCTGGAAGCCTAAATGATTGAAGAAGAAGCGAGTCAGACTGATGATCGGGAAAGTATGCCACGATCGATGGATGGGAACGACTCGCCTTGCATTGAGTTGAATGGTGTAGAGCCACTGAGGATTGGATACTGTGTTGCAGCGCAATGCCGCCATTACCTGGGACTTTACATGCACTATTCTGAGACCTGTGGTGGTAGTAACCATCCACATCGAAGGACGTTGTCACGCACCAAACAGGTTTGGTACAGTGAACATGGAAGATAACGCCTATATCAAATGATCCTTATGCGAAGGATAAGCACGATGGACCCTCATCGTAGCCATCTATCGCACAAGACAACTATCCTGATGCGAGAGATGAATGCCAATGCAGACAGTCATCTATCGCACGAGAACCGCCAAGAAGCAGAAGAAACTGAAGGAATAACATCAATTGTGGTATGAGAAAGGAATGCACATGTCTGCAGTCCAACTCCCATACCAGAACGATCAAAGAAGCCGAAGAATTGATGGAGAAACGAAGGAGAAAGAGAAGAAATTATTTTTAGCACCCAAATGTCATTTTTAGGCGCCCAGTGCCGGCATTCCGATATTTTGAATAGCTCCGTCGTTTCTGAAGCTATCAGGCATGTGACTATACCATCAGAAAGCCTAGAGCGTGGTCTATCTGCCTGTCAAGTTCCGACACAAATCCGTTCATTTCCCACGGAGATATTCCCCCCGCAATCCAGACGTTCACTTCATCGCTCACTATGGAGTCCGTATTTTCTCTGGATCATTTCTCCGCTATTGCTGCAGATCTCCACTATGTCCTGCTCTTAGGACAGCCTCTCCCAGAGTTCCCGTGCACTGCCTGGCACATATCTTCCAAGCCTGCTCCCTCAGTCCCTCTCGTTCTCGGTCAGCGCGTTCTCCTCGTCAGTCCTGCGTCAAGGACGTACTTTGGTCATCTTAGGTCTATTGTCAAGCTTGAGAAGTCTTCTCTGGTCGTCTCTGTGTCCCCTGAGCCCTCAGCCTATGGTCCCTTCCTCCCAGATACTTGCCATGTCCATCTTCCTCTGTCGTTCGTCTCGCTTCCCTGGATGCGTCGAATTCAATACTCTATCCGCTTCCCTACTTTCAGACGACGTCCCCCAGCACCATGACAGTTATTCCCCCCACTTTATAGTGCTATTAGGAAGAAGAACCCTCTCTCGTTCTTTCCCAGAAGAGAGCTCGTCAAGGGAGCCCATGGTTGCGCTTCAGCGGCGCTAGAACACATGCACTATACCTTAGTGTATGCTGACCCCCCAAAAAGACCTCTGGACCCCTGGTACCCTTCTTGTGGCTGTTTTGTCTCGGATCAATCCCCCTATTAATCCCAGATCTTCCCCATTGTTGTCCCATCAAATTCTTGATGGTACACAGCCCCCCATCAAACTTCTTAGGCTGTGCATCAATGACTCCTTCTGCTGTGCAGTGACTCATCCCTTGCTTACTGATGCTCTCTTGTCATCAGTATTACTCTATCCCTTTCGCATTTTTGGTATATTACTCAGCTGATGACTCACTCCCTTACCAATCAATCTTGTCATGCAGCTTACTCATTCCTTTACTCAGCAGCTTATTCATGCTTCCTATGCTTACTCATTCCTTCTTATCCCTTGCTTACTGATCGCTTACAAACCCCTTACAAAGCTCTTACCAATCCCTTACCAATCCTTGACAAATTCTGCTTACTCCCTTCTCTTTTTGTACTTTAATGCTGTGCCCCCCCATGTATTTAAACCCCTGGGCTCAGCCCAGTGAAAAAAGACCCAATTGCACGAAATTATCCCTCTCTCAGTCCCTCTCAGTCAGTATCCCCTCAGCTCTTTGAGTCTTGTAGGCTTCAGTGAAGGTCTAAAGGCTCTGATATTCAAGTTTTATCCAATCTATTCAAGTCCAAGTCTTTCTCTAGGCTCAAGCGGAGTCTAGCCTGTCAATCCTTCATCCCCTATTGCTTCTGGACGTCAGGAGCCCCCTTGTCCCCTTGCTGCACCAATCTCTAGGTGTAGTATCGCTACTTCAGTCCCAGTCAACTCAATCCCTGCTTTGACACTTCCTAGGCTTTAGGAAGAGTCCAGACACCTATCCCCTTCGTCTTCTATTGCTCCTGTACCCCAGGAGTATCCTGCATCACCGTCTGCATCACCCTGTTGGTGTAGATCCCCTTCCCTCCTCCTCAGCACATCCTCTCTGGACACCGCGGAGGTAAACCACCACTCGCACAATTTCGTAGTCCTTTGTTGGTGTTGTGTTTGGGTTGTTGTTCTGACCCAAATCCACACTTTGACTCACAACGTCCAGCGCGAGCGCTGATCAACACGGGATCTCTAGCAGATTTCATGTCAGTAACACTAGCTGAACAGCTATGCATGAAGCGTTTGCAGTTGGCAAAACCTCTTACCATTCAGTTTGCCATGCAGTGATCGCGGTCCAAGGTCAGCTTTGGCACTAAAGTCCGGTTCCAGTACCAGGGCACCGACTACAATTGTTACTTTGATGTGATCAACTTGCAGAACTATGATCTGATATTGGGGACTCTGTTCTTGTATCAGCATCAGGCAGTAGTGGGTTTGAACTCACTTTGGGTAATTCTTGGTAGCAAGATGCCCCTGGCCATGAGAGGACACTGTCAATCATTCTATCCCATTGATAGATGAGGCCAAGATTTATCCTTGGCACCCATCCCGCTGCCCGGAAGTGTTAAGGCCATTGTGGGTTGAAAAGAAAAATACTTACTTGAAGTCCAGTTGTTGGGAGATGACCGTGGCACGCAACAGGTGCCCAATGTTGTTGCTGCCCAAACCTGGAGTTAACTTCACCAGAGGCATGGAAGGAGCACTCACTGAGGTGATAGGCCTAGGAGCACTGGGTACAGCAGGAGGCCGAGGCAGGGGGTATGAGACAGGTGCATCCTCCCATGCATCAGTAGGTGCCCTTGCCTTCGCAACAGTCCTAAAAGGAACTGATATGGAAGCAAGACCAGGACATGGATGTGGAGCACTAGGAACTGTGGGCTTTTGTACAGAAGCTGAAACCGGTGGTCGTGGATTAGATGGTGGAGAAGAGGTAACAGAAGTATTCTGTGCCTGAGGCATCCTTTGCATTGCTGCTATATCAGGCTGGCCAATTAGTGTGTAGTCTGCACCAACAAGGGGGATTGGCTCAAATTTATGTGCAGCTTCCTTGTGAGCAGAATATTTTGTGTCAGGTGCCGCCTCTACTCGCCTCATGATTAAAGACAGGGCAAGTGACATCCGCCTAAGGGGGAATGAGGGTAAGGAAAAAGGGAGCACAAAGGAAGACATACCTCGTTGTGTGCATTGGCGACAACGTGCACTCCACATAGTAGAAGCCTTGCTACAGCACTTGAATATGTATGGAAAAGGCCTTTGCCTTTCTTCACCTCTGGTACACCATCACCGCACCAATTGATTTGAATGAATTTGGGTAATTGAGTCTAACGAGGTTGGTGATTATTAGTTTCAGTAGCTATGACGTTCTCTAAGTTCTTTACATTCAAATCAGTGACTCTTGCAAAGGCGTACTGGATCCTGCTGTAAAAGATCAGTTTAAAACGAGCTTGATCTTTCAAGGTGCTGATGTGTACCTCCCATCAGAAAACTCCTTGACCAGCTCCTTGAGACTTCCATCGCCAGTTTATTGCACTTCCAAGTTGTTGCCACCTTTTTCATATGTGAAGAGGGTCTAATCTATGCCCCTTCCAGCAACAACATTCTGATATGCCTTGTTGATGTCTCTGCTGGACAAGTTCACTTGCAAAGACATTGAATCTAAACTTGTCACTGAAATCAGCCTAGATGGACATGGAAATTTTCGAGGGAACGTTTTGATAGGCTGCTCAGTATCGACAGACAGTGTTGGCCACTGCCTTGAACTGATCTATCAAAAAAGGAAACCTGCAGTTTGGGATCTAGTCACGTGATATATTGAATGAGCTGAAGAATACAATGTGTTCAATGGTAAGTAGGCAATAGGTTGGCACAAGTGTGGTCAAGCAATGTGTAGAACTCTGCATCTTCTTCTAAAGAACCGACATGAAAGCTGAAAGGACATTAATGCGTGGTTCGAAAAGCTTAGGTAAGGCACATGCCTCCAGCACTCGAAGTCATTCGGCATTTCTTAGTATCTCCCAACCTACTATGCACGCACGGTACCAGTGCCATCAAACTCGTACAATTGCGACAAGGCATCAGGGAGGACGTTGTTTTCGCCATGCACGTACTGAACCTTGAAATTGAAACCTGACAGCGACTCAGATTCTGTTAGGTGAGTAGTACGTGCTCCAAACTCTTGTGGTCTGTCACCCATGTAAACTTAGTCCCCTGCAGGATATCGCAATGCCGAAGCATCATCTCAATGCCAGTGAGTAGTTCCTGCTCATTAACTGGATAGTTGCATTGGGTAGGCAACATCTTTGCCGAGTAGAAGGCAGCCACTTTTGAGGTACCCCAATCTTTCCCTTGGGCAACAACACCACTGATCCCATTTCCACAGGTCTCAGTCATCACACAGATAGGATCCGCGTCAGGGCCATAATCCATAGGTATCCAACTATGTGGTGTGCACACACCAGTATAGGCTTTTGCAGCCTTGAACCCGTGCTGCTCTGTGAAGCCCCATTCGAATGGCCTAGACTCGGCGCAGGCCTCTGCCAGCACACCCAAAGGTACGCAGACCTTGTAGATGTCATCTGTGAGGTAGCTGACTGAGCCAATAAGTCCCTTGCAGAATGAATGATTCGTTGATCTTCCAGTTCAAGATGCGGTCAACCTTTTCTTGGTCCATACAAATTCCATCGTCAGTAATGGTACAACCTAAGATCTTTACTTCCTTGCACAGGAACTTTAGCTGCTTCTCGGGTAAAGTTTCTCCTGCTTCAAGATAGCTAAGATCTTCTCACCATGCTCAATGTGCTCTTCCAGGGTATTAGAATAGATTATGATGTTGCCCAAGTAGACATTCATAAAGGCACCGATGTACTCGCTGAACAGATAGTTCATGAGCACTTGGTAAGTTGCAGGAGCATTGCAATCTCCTTGCTGCACCACCAAACTAACCATATTCCCATCAGGTGTGGTCACAGCCATTTGCAGCACATGTTCAGGTATAATCTGCTCATAGGTATCCTGACCATCAATCAATGATACTTCTTACCTGCGACATGTTGAAGAATGCATCCATATGAGGCATTGGAGAAGATAGTTTTGGGTGTTTTTATTGCGCTCGCACAAGTCCATAACTACACACGACCTTGGTGGGTTGCATACTTCCTGGAATAGTCTTATACATCCGCTCTGTGATCCATCTCTCCTGCTGTGTCATCAAATGTTCCAACAAAGCCTGCAGAAGAGGACTGCATTGGACCTGTAGCAAGGCTCTGTTTCATTCTTTCGAACCTAGCATAGCACCCTATTCCTCCAGGGAGCAGCATATACTCCAATCAAACTTACTCCTGGAAAGCTCAGGAACCCTTTTGAGGGATGTGTCCAAGAAGCACAAGCACCACCTACTTGGAGTGCGCTTGCCGGAGGGCCTAAAAAGTTGACTTGGAGTGAGTGTCAGGTCCTCGCCAAGAAGCAGGCAGATGAAGAAGAACAATGAAGCAAGGCTGCTGCTTCTGTGGTGGCTATGGAGCCAAAACCAGAGGTACCGCCTGTTAGTATCAATGTGTTGAACCCCTTCCCTTTCACCAATACCCTCTTACCTTAGCCTCTTCCGCCTGCACCTCCGCCTAGAACTCTCCTACCACCAGTCCCTGTGTCAGAGCCGGAACTGGAGCCAGAGTCAGAAGATGAAGCCCCACCCACTCCTCCTCCTCCACCGCTGCCACCCCCACCACCAATGCCTTTAATGTCACCCCCTGTTCCTGAACAAGAAGAGGAAGAAGCTCCAGTAAGTTGATTGATGCGCTGACCTGAAGATGCTAACTGATCCCTTCGTAGGTGCGGATGGAAAAACTGGATTAGCGGTGCAATGCGTTGTGAGTCAAAGTGTGGATTTGGGTCGGAGTAATAACCCAAACACAACACCAACAAAGGACTACGAAAATGTGCGAGTGGTGGTTTACCTCCGTGGTGTCCAGAGAGGATGTGCTGAGGAGGGGGGGAGGGGTTCTACACCAACAGGGTGATGCAGACGATGATGCAGGATACTCCTGGGGTACAGGAGCAATAGATGACAAAGGGGATAGGGGTCTGGACTCTTCCTAAAGCCTAGGAAGTGTCAAAGCGGAGATTGGGGTGACTGGGACTGAAGTAGCAATACTACACCTAGAGGTTGGTGCAGCAAAGGGGGCAAGGGGGCTCCTGACGTCCAGAAGCAATGGGATATGAAGGATAGACAGGCTAGACTCCGCTTGAGCCTAGAGAAATACTTGGACTTGAATAGATTGAATAAAACTTGAATATCAGAGTCTTTAGACCTTCACTGAAGCCTACAAGACTCAAAGAGCTGAGGGGATACTGACTGAGAGAGTCTGAGAGAGGGATAATTTCGTGCAATTGGGTCTTTTTTTTTTCACTGGGCTGAGCCCAGGGGTTTAAATACATGGGGGGGCACAGCATTAAAGTACAAAAAGAGAAGGGAGTAAGCAGAATTTGTCAAGGATTGATAAGGGATTGGTAAGAGCTTTGTAAGGGGTTTGTAAGCGATCAGTAAGCAAGGGATAAGCAGGAATGAGTAAGCATAGGGAGCATGAATAAGCTGCTGAGTAAAGGAATGAGTAAGCTGCATGACAAGATTGATTGGTAAGGGAGTGAGTCATCAGCTGAGTAATATACCAAAAATGCGAAAGGGATAGAGTAATACTGATGACAAGAGAGCATCAGTAAGCAAGGGATGAGTCACTGCACAGCAGAAGGAGTCATTGATGCACAGCCTAAGAAGTTTGATGGGGGGCTGTGTACCATCAGGAATTTGATGGGACAACAATGGGGAAGATCTGAGATAAACAGGGGGATTGATCTGAGACAAAACAGCCACAAGAAGGGTACCAGGGGTCCAGAGGTCTTTTGGGGGGTCAGCATACACTAAGGTATAGTGCATGTGTTCTAGCACCACTGAAGTACAACCATGGGCTCCCTTGACGAGCTCTCTTCTGGGAAAGAACAAGAGAGGGTTCTTCTTCCTAATAGCACTATAAAGTGGGGGAATAACTGTCATGGTGCTGGGGGATGTCATCTGAAAGTAGGGAAGCGGATAGAGTACTGAATTTGACGCATCCAGGGAAGCGAGACGAACGACAGAGGAAGATGGACATGGCAAGTATCTGGGAGGAAGGGACCATAGGCTGAGGGCTCAGGGGACACAGAGACGACCAGAGAAGACTTCTCAAGCTTGACAATAGACCTAAGATGACCAAAGTACGTCCTTGACGCAGGACTGATGAGGAGAACATTCTGACCAAGAACGAGAGGGACTGAGGGAGCAGGCTTGGAAGATATGTGCCAGGCAGTGCACGGGAACTCTGGGAGAGGCTGTCCTAAGAGCAGGACATAGTGGAGATCTGCAGCAATAGTGGAGAAATGATCCAGAGAAAATACGGACTCCATAGTGAGCGATGAAGCGAACATCTGGATTGCGGGAGGAATATCTCCGTGGGAAATGAACGGATTTGCGTCGGAACTTGACAGGCAGATAAACCACGTTCTAGGCTCTCTGACAGTATAGTCACGTGCCTGATAGCTTCAGAAACAACGGAGCTATTCAAAATATCAGAATGCCAGCACTGGGCACCTAAAAATGACATTTGGGCACTAAAAATCATTTCTTCTCTTTCTCCTTCGTTTCTCCATCAATTCTTCAGCTTCTTTGATCATTCTGGTATGGGAGTTGGACTGCAGACGTGTGCATTCCTTTCTCATACCACAATTGATGTTATTCCTTCAGTTTCTTCTGCTTCTTGGCAGTTCTTGTGCGATAGATGACTGTCTGCATTGGCATTCATCTCTTGCATCAGGATAGTCTTCTTGTGCGATAGATGGCTACGATGAGGGTCCGTCGTGCTTATCCTTTGCATAAGGATCATTCAATATAGGCGTTATCTTCCATGTTCACTGTACCAAACCTGTTTGGTGCGTGACAGCGCATGGTTCCTCAAGGCAGGTAATAAGCCTTAGATGAGCACTTTCAATGGGTAGTACTCACCTGTTCTCTATAGTCATCCGAGTTCTCCTTTTGTCCTTCTCCCAAGTTCTCATTCAGGCCCACCCAAGAATCACTTGATGATGGGATTGGTGATTGAGGGACACCCTCACAATCCCAGGGAGCCAACCAATCACTGCTCTTTTCCTATTCACGTCAATCTGCCCAACCCTCTTGCTCAAATGTGGGACAACTAGGCTCTCACCTTTCTCATTCATCAGGACAAGGATCACGGCATGTGACTCCTTACCATGCCAGTACTGGTGTGGAACATTCTTCGCGTCCTGGTTGGTGAGGAGATGGTGCAACTGGCAGCTGCCAGCCGCTGTACTCACCTCAAACCCATATGGGTCATTCAAAAGGGTCATTTTCTGATCAAAACACCGAGTCTGTACATTCCCACATAGCCCAAATAGTTGCAGAAATCAGGCGAGTGTCAGCACATGTCACGAACCTAAACGAGATAGCGATGCAACATACCCAAACCTTGCAACAAGTTGTAGAGTGCCTAGACAAGATGGAGAGTGACTTGGCTGGCCTCCAAGAGGTGTGCACGAATGAAGATGCCAAGGGCATGAAAAAGTCTGGTGGGGCTTCAAGGGGCATCTCCAATGAGCATCCTACACTAAAGGTCTGTAATTGCATGTATCACAATAAAATCGCATGCTGAAGTCCTCAGCAGCCTGTTGTGCATTCCTTGTTCTATGAGATGTGTGGTGTTGAGATGACTGGTAGCAAGACGAAGCACACCGAAGAGCTTTGTGCAGTACAGCCACTGGCTAATGGAGAAGCATATTGCCATATCGAGGATAAAGATGTCTGGCATCCTCACTGGACTAGCAAAATAGATGCCAAGGCCAATGCTGAATTCATCAAAGTGGTTGCTGATCGCATCTGGAGGGATGAAGAAGTCAGCTGCCATCTCACTGAATGAATATATACTTATGTTTTGCACAGAGATTTCGCGTTGCCAACAAGGGGGTGGGTGAGATAAGCAATTCTGACTTCAATAAGTCAGCAATCAATGATTGTGTGAAAAATTACTGGTGAAATATCCACAAGCAAGCCAACATGCACCTTGACCCAGAGAGGTATGAGAAGACACTGGATGTGGGCCACCACCGCTCACGTCGTCAGGCTGTAAAGTTCTTATCTTCATTAGTAATAATACAATGGTGACACATCTTTGACAGCTTACCAAGCCACGCAGACTAGCTGCCAAGAATCACTGTGCAGAGATCCAAATTCCAGTCATGGAGGCAATGGCCATGATCGATACTGACTTTGCAAGTGACGTCCAAACATGTGAATCTGACTTGGACTTTATGGGCAGCATGATAATGGAGCAGCGTTTCAAAGCTGGCCTTGGGGAGGCATCAAAGATGGCTGTAGGACTGACATGGCGCAGTCCAGATGTAAGTATAACTGTCGATGTGTACCTGTAATGAACATGCTCACCCGATATGGCAGTATGTTGCCTTTCTCTGTTGGCTCACATTCAAAGCCTGGGCCTCTAAGGAACCAGTGGTGGACATGCAGCATGTAGCAAACAACAAATCTGAAGCCACAACGAGTGAACACCCAAAGAAGAAGCGACAAATGACAACAAATACTACCAAAACATTCAAAAAAAATATTGATGCACCACCCTCCAAATTATCAGAATGCTTGCCATCCATGACGAAAAGCACCCCATTCAAGTCAATGATCACACCATGGTGGTTGGAGGAGCATCTGGACTTCAAGACACTTGATGGTGCTGAATGGCTCCAGGGGTTCTGTAGTCGCTTGAAAGGCAATGAGCTTCATGCTGCTGATTTGGATCACTTGCAGGAACTCACTGTGTGGCATGAGGAAAAAGGGAGGACAAGGACCGGTGATGTGCAGCCGCATGCAGGGCCCTCTCAAGAGTAAATAAACACCCCTTGATGTCATTGAAGTTCTTGACAGCTTACCATCTTGACACGCCTCTACCATAATTACTATAAGTCCATGTTTGGTGTGGTCCATTCACCAGCAGTGTTTGAAGAAGTTTGCACATACCTTTGCTAGATCAACTGTAGCCCATACCTTTGTCTTGGTCCTACCAATAGAAACTGTTGTCAGTGTGAGTTGGCCTTGAATCCAGTCTGGATCGATGAGGGCTGGTAAACGTGCTTTAACATCTTGATATTCGCCAAGTTCCCATAGACGGACATTGACAGCGATATAGAAAGGTGGTGGTCTGCACAGGGAAGGTCTAGCCTGAAAGAAGGGAGAAGGAGCTGTAGGGTAACCTCAGTAGTCTGGCAAGCTACTATATATTAGTATATACCTGTAGGGTAACTACAAGGTATTAGTAGGTGTATGTGGTGGTTAGTAGATGGTACTCACCCTCAGTATGCTGGCAAGCTACTGAGGGACTATGGTAATAGACTCTACTGTATGTAGTGCGCTTTATGCTTATGTAAGTAAGTAAACATACCATAACAGTCTGTTTATACTCCAACAAGCAATGCTGGACATGGATGATAAGCAACGACATAACCATCTTAGCCAGGGCAAGTCTTACAAGTCATCCCAAATTTTCTTGCGTTCTCCAGCCCAGGGTTTGAACCATCACACTCGGGCAAACCACAGCAGAGAGCCAGTTTGACAAAAGTCTTGATTAAACTGGAAAATTTCAAGTATCTCACCATAGGCGTTGATGGGTGATGGTCCTGGAATGATAACATGCATGAAGGACGACTTGTTCGAACCAACTGTCCAAGATGCATAGTACTGCTTCCCATCGACCACAACATACTCGAAAAAAATTGCTGTCTGCTTGAGAGGTAAACTGTTTCCAATCACCGCGCGATCCGAGCGGCAGTGGACCAGAGTGTGAGGGTACTTGAAGCAAATCATGTCAGCGAGAATGTGGTATGTGTCTGATGACATATGTTTGGTCTGATGTCGTGGGCTGAGAGCATATTGTATGGTTCCTGTAATTAATATGATAATGAGTGGTACTAGCTTCGGGTATGCATACAATCAATACATACCATCGGCATGTTCATCACTGAGTGCTTGTGAAAGCGCACTCAGTCCGGCGACTGTGCCACGTTCTTCATTTGTAGCCTTCAGCATGATCTCCGCCACTTCAGAGGGGAGTGAGTCTTTTGGATACCATAGTAAGTTATAGGTCTGAAGTACATTAGTACGTTCTGTAAATGTCATTTGGAAGACTGTACCAGTCGGCTTGTATGACACATTTTCTGAAACTCGTTGAAAAATGTCATCTCAAGCTCCCCTTGGCCATGATTATTCATCTTGAAAGACTTCAGCACTTTGTTGAGGCATTCATAAAGGAATGTCCAGAAGTCATGAAGTGGCCCGAAGTTTCACACGCATTCGCTAATGTGAGTTGCATAGTGGTGGTTGGGCTTGATGACACTAGATCCGTAGAGCTATGTGTTACCATTAGTATATTAGTAATTTAGAATTCAGTTGTAGGGGTATACAGGAATCAGCTCGGTGCAGTATGCACAGATGAAGTGTTCCGCGCAATATATGTCAGAGTCAGTCAGGCGATGCCGGATTAGAATGCGATGGGCAGCGCAAAGCTTGAGGAAATTAGCTTTGGCTGCTGCGTAAGCCTCCTTGCCCTGTTTCTTGGCTTCTGCAAGGGTTTTGCACTTGTCCACCTTCTGAGAAACTTCACATTCTTTATCCACCTCAATCTGGGCAATTGTTGAAACATGCCGGGTCAGTACTTCATTACCTCCATGGGTTTGCAAGCAAGAGCCCCAAAGTTGGGGAACCTGCAGATGAGAGATGAGAAAAGACTCAATTGGTAGGTATGGAAGTACATACCACGACCGGGCCATACACGGTGGCTGGAAGTAACCACTGATCGGCAGTGAGGGACCCTCCTGAAGGCATGCCAATGTCTGTTGGTAGTTTGCCGCAAGATGATGGCACGATGAACTGAATTTCAAACTTGGTCAGCACACAAAGGAAAAATGAAAGTAGTTACATCAGTGAGCATTGTATGGAGAGTGTCTAGCTCATGATTTGCACGAAGGATCTTGTGCTGGACCCATATGCCGTAGAAGTGAGTCTTGACAAGGCCTGTATGGGGTGAAGTGCACGTCAATGCCTCAGACAAAGTGGTACATACCAAGGAAGAAGTTGTGCATTGGATCGATAACAATCTGTTTGACTAAGTTGAAGTAAGGCAGACGAGAAAGTTGAGTATAGCGGGTTGCATGGTCCTTCACGAAGTCTTGTGAGCGGTGGGCGTGCGTAATTGTTGATACTCTTCACCGAGTCGGCGATGTTCTTCATTTGTGTGAGGGTGAAAAGCTGCAGGCAGTGAGGGTATGACACACTTGGGAGAAAAGAGTAATGCACCTCCTTCCTGAAAAGCAGTTGGTTTTCCCTTATCACGCACTGTTATCCAACAAAGGGTGCAGAAATTAGTGTGAGAATGGGACAAACCGGAAGTAGTTCGATATGGGGGTCCACACTGAGGGTACGTGTCACAGATTGGAGAGTAATAAAAGGCGGAGTTGTGGCTGGATTGGAAAATGTAAGTAAACACACCAGAAATGCAAGAAGTGCATTGCAAGCAATATGTGGCAGGTGGAATTGGAGATGGAGCCAGGAGACCATCACATAGATGACCAAGAGGTAGTGGGGGAGTTGCTGGATGTTGGCGGTGCTTTGTCTGGCATGATGTTCAACCAAGAAGGGGTCAGGATCATCCTCACTGGGTCCTGAAAGGAGAGGACCCGTAGGTGTCACATAATCATCATCATGGTCAGCATTGTCTGCTAGAGGGTCTTCTGCATCGGGATCCTCCTGATCTTCATGACCATCCGGGGCTAGTGGCTCTTGCTGAACTTCTTCGATGATGCAGGACACAATCCATTCAAACCGCCTTTGCTCCAGATCAGGGGGGATATGGTGGGCGAGATATGAGGTCAGGGGTTGGGCGATGGTGGCTGATCTTGCATGGTACTCCTCATAGTAGTTGACTGCCTTGAGCATTGACTCAGGGCTGTGAAAATTAGGACCTAGATTTGGGGCACTGCCATGGGTCAGGATGTCAAGATCTTCGCTCAAGATGGTACTATGGTCAAGCATCTCTTGCTTGACCGGTGAATCTGACATGCAAGGGGGATCAGTGAAGTCAAAATGAAGTGGTAGCGGTGCTGGCGGGTCATGTAAACAGATCGGAAAGGTCAATGAGACTGGTCCCGCGATAGGTTTTGCAGATGGTACAACACATCTCTGGGCATTTTGTTGTGAGACGGTCTGGTTTTTGAGGTCTGCCCTTTCGTGATTGAGCTTCATCTGCAGTTGGACCAGTGCACCACAGCACTTGTGGATTGTACAATTGCAGCGAATGAACATGTTTGTGGGGTTGGGGTGAGGGCAAGGTGGAGGTGAGGTGAAGGTGAGGGTGAAAGTAGGAGGACCGCACATGCACATCAGACAAGTCACATGACAGCATATCTCATATTTTCAACAAAATGCATTCAAGACATGGAGGCACAAACTTAATGGCTACAAGGTTCAAGAACATGTTATTCAGTCTTAGGACGCTTCAAGTCAGCCTTCTTCCCCATCTCTTGCTTCCTCTGTAAATAAAATTTAAGAAAATTTGTGTGGAGATGAAGAAGTATATACCTTTCGTATGTTTGCAAAGGTGGCCTTGATTTCCTGTGTGCTCTCTGGTTCTGTCTCAGAAACAGCCAGGTCCCCAGGATGAAGATGTCTGATTGGTTCAGCCGATATGCATGACTGAACAGGTGGGGCGGTCAAAGAGTTGATCGTGATTTCGACTGTCTGGACATTTGGTAAGCATTGAGACAGGTATAAGATCAAGTGAGACACTTACTATGGGCCCAGGACAAACTGGGCAAAAGGTGAAACAAAGTGTCTGGTTGGCTTGAGGAGCCAGGTTGATCTTGTACAGGTTGCATGGGTCAGCGTCTGCTTGCATGGTGAGCATTCGCGGTAAGGGACTTAGAGAGAAAAAAAACTTGCCTCGGTGCTGAGCAGACACAGAAAACTATCAAGAGCCCATAATCTGTGTCGCCTTTGAGTGAGGTTAAGAGAGATAGCCAGTGATAAAAGACAAGGTGGAAGAGTTAAGGATTATGTTGCACGAGGGCCAAGCAGATGTGAGATTTTGGTCGGAAAACTCATGTGCTCAGGCTCCCAGTTTGTATTCACAGATTAAGGTCAGATTTTTGGTCAATTCTGCTTAGAGTCAGATTACTACCTATTTCACGTGCACTTTTACTTAGGAAGAAAAACTTGTTTCCACAGTGATTGTAAGTGACCATCAGGCGACCTGCCTGACTAAAGGAGTACTTGTAGGGGTGTATGGTGACTAGACGTAAAGGGTGATGTAGAGATAAAGCTATTCGGGACTAGATCCCCACAGGTGTTCCACTAAACTAAGCGTAAGACTCTGTTCACCTGTCACTCTCGCCAGATCAGGGCAGTGGCACAGCTATGCAGAGAACAAACAGCTAGTGGCTGCAGATCACAGGTCTACCTCTGCACAGACGCAGGAACTCCTGGGTAACTACAGCTCAATCACCTTGAGGCTGCGAACCTCTCTTGAACGGGTGCCACTCTTCAGACACCAGGCACAACCCTGGGCTGGTGTACAGTACATAAAGAGATGGTGCTAAAAAAACTCCCAAACCCAAACAAGCTACAGGGAACAGCACTAAAGGCTGGCCATGAAACGAAACAGAAAGGTGTGAAGGTGAAGCTCCTTGACCCTGGAGTCTGGGTATAGTTGTCTTATAAGGCTAGATGAGCACATAGTAGAGCAAAGTGATTGGTTTAGATTCGAGCTCAGGTGAGACGACCCTAGGCGAAAACACCAAGGACCCAACTACATGCAGAGACTCTGAGAGGATAGGAATCGAGAGACTAGGGCAAAGACCCAAGATGAGCTTGAATGGAGAGCTTCTGGGTGCTGGATTGCACTGTATATATACTATTCTACACGAGGGCTATGCAAGGCTATCCATGAGGCTACATACTGTGCAATGCTATGTGAGTGATGTCATAGTGGAGCTAAAGCTATGTGGAATGACATCAAGGGTAGCAGTGTGTACAGCATGAGGCACTGGTCTAGACTAGGTAGATAAGATATGGCTGTACACTATGATAAGATAAGATGGTATCTAATCACAGATTAGATAAGATAAAAAGTTGGTCCATAACAATTTGAAGGCAAGTTGGCATGAATTGGGAAAATGATAGCTTTCACAATTTTGTTTCCAAGAGTGTGAGCAGGTTCAGTATTCATTAAACTTTTCCATGTCCATGGTAGCACTTGAAATAAGGAGCCTTAACTCTGACTGGAACAAATTCTATGAGCCTGCAAGGATAGCAAGGGATTATGGTCTGCAACACCTTCACAAGAGCAAACAAAACATCCATATTGAGTGTCTGTTCTCAATTCCATTGATCATGTATTTGAGCAGTCCCACTGGTGCAATCTTCAAAGTGGATTGAATACCCAACCTCATAACTGACCCTTGGTTCCCATTTCCTCCACAACACATGTGGCAACAGACATGGCTGCCACTTCAAGCTGTGGTTGTGGGTGCATGACAGTGAGTGGCACCTTTCTGCTCAAAAAGAGTGTGTGGCAGCCTTGATGATCCCAACTGACCATTGGCATTGGGCCTGAAGATAGTAGGCCTGCATGGTGGTGTGCCACTGCCACCAGTTGGAGCCAGTGAAAACAGGAACCATCTTGTCAAGAGCGCTGGACATGGTGAATTCTGTTGGGAGTCAAACGGAGTCAGTAAATTAATGTGACAACAGACAAGCAAGAAAAGCAGAAACACCCGAGTGCCAGTGAAGGCACTTCTGTCAACAGCTAACTCATGACTAGGTCATGGTGGCACAAGTCATTGATGGACTTCACCCATGGCTGTGCAGGGGCTCAACTAGGAGCTCACTGTCCTCCACAGCATCAAGCTAGTTAAAGCAATGCTACAGGGAGCTGGAGTGCTGCCTGGTGCATTGCTGCACACAGTGCACTCACAGGGCTCATAACCTGTTTGAAGCAATATCCTAACTATGTAGAGGAACTGCTACTCCAACTGACCTGTCAGGAGGAGTGCACAAGTGGAGATGATGGCAGTAGCTGGTTAAGAGCTTGTTATATTATGTCAGCAATGGCTGAGGAAACACACACAGGGGAGCATGGGAAACTTGCTGGTGGACCAGACCCCTGTGTCTGTGGGGTGGACCCATTAAAGAAGATTGTTTACAGTTTGTAATTATAATTCCACCACAGGCTGTATAAATGTCCAGAACCATATATTATATCAGGAACACTGTCATCTGCTCAATTTGGGTAGAAACATGACTATTGACAACAAAAACAATGAATAATGGTTCATCATTTGAACCTATTGGCTATAAAGAAAAGTTAGATCAAATATTATTGAAGATCAGAAACTGACACATGCGGTTCCTCAGAATAATATCAAATATGAGTTTTTGCAATGTAATAGAAGCACAATCATGCTGCTGAAGCACCTGCTGAAGGCTGTGGAAAACATTGGCTTGTGTTCCAGAGTCTTCATATTTCTTGACAGCAAATGCAATAACATCTTGGGGATTTCCCTTGGCCTGTAAATGGAAGTAGGAGTACTCATAAACAATGAGGCATCCTTTTCTCATTATGGTAAATACTAGAAGGGCAATATAATTTGCTCACCAACACCATGAATGATGCACTTATGCATAGAAGAGACAATAGATCCAGGAAACATCAAAGGAACTTGGAAAGAAGTGTTAATATCAAGCATTTGCTAGGATTTGATTAGATATATCACTTTTAGAAATAAATAGAAATTCATCATACCATCTACAAAAATTAAGATATATAGAAAAGGTAAATATTGATAACACACTAATGCCTAATTGTCAAGGTGAGGAAAATGATGGACTATAGAAAATAAAACTAACCTGCTAATGAATTGAAAATGGGAAATCAGAGACAATTTGGCAGAAAATATAAGATATGACCAACATCCTGATGACTGTTACATTAGATTATGAGATGATGTGTATGTTAACTTACTTGCTATAAGAAATGAAGAATTATAATGTGAGAACAGACCCAGCTACACCTGCCATGAAATCACTCACTTGCTGTCAAGCCAACAGGACCAGAGTGGCAGTGAAGGCAGTGAGAACAGACCCAGCTGCACCTGCCATGAAATCACTCACTTGCTGTCAAGCCAACAGGACCAGAGTGGCAGTGAAGGCAGTGAGAACAGACCCAGCTGCACCTGCCATGAAATCACTCACTTGCTGTCAAGCCAACAGGACCAGAGTGGCAGTGAAGGCAGTGAGAACAGACCCAGCTGCACCTGCCATGAAATCACTCACCAACTGTCAAGCCAACAGGACCAGAGTGGCAGTGAAGGCAGTGAGAACAGACCCAGCTGCACCTGCCATGAAATCACTCACTTGCTGTCAAGCCAACAGGACCAGAGTGGCAGTGAAGGCAGTGAGAACAGACCCAGCTGCACCTGCCATGAAATCACTCACCAACTGTCAAGCCAACAGGACCAGAGTGGCAGTGAAGGCAGTGAGAACAGACCCAGCTGCACCTGCCATGAAATCACTCACTTGCTGTCAAGCCAACAGGACCAGAGTGGCAGTGAAGGCAGTGAGAACAGACCCAGCTGCACCTGCCATGAAATCACTCACTGCCTGTCAAGCCAACAGGACCAGAGTGGCAGTGAAGGCAGTGAGAACAGACCCAGCTGCACCTGCCATGAAATCACTCACTTGCTGTCAAGCCAACAGGACCAGAGTGGCAGTGAAGGCAGTGAGAACAGACCCAGCTGCACCTGCCATGAAATCACTCACCAACTGTCAAGCCAACAGGACCAGAGTGGCAGTGAAGGCAGTGAGAACAGACCCAGCTGCACCTGCCATGAAATCACTCACCCACTGTCAAGCCAACAGGACCAGAGTGGCAGTGAAGGCAGTGAGAACAGACCCAGCTGCACCTGCCATGAAATCACTCACTGCCTGTCAAGCCAACAGGACCAGAGTGGCAGTGAAGGCAGTGAGAACAGACCCAGCTGCACCTGCCATGAAATCACTCACCAACTGTCAAGCCAACAGGACCAGAGTGGCAGTGAAGGCAGTGAGAACAGACCCAGCTGCACCTGCCATGAAATCACTCACTTGCTGTCAAGCCAACAGGACCAGAGTGGCAGTGAAGGCAGTGAGAACAGATCCAGCTGCACCTGCCATGAAATCACTCACTGCCTGTCAAGCCAACAGGACCAGAGTGGCAGTGAAGGCAGTGAGAACAGACCCAGCTGCACCTGCCATGAAATCACTCACTGCCTGTCAAGCCAACAGGACCAGAGTGGCAGTGAAGGCAGTGAGAACAGACCCAGCTGCACCTGCCATGAAATCACTCACCCACTGTCAAGCCAACAGGACCAGAGTGGCAGTGAAGGCAGTGAGAACAGACCCAGCTGCACCTGCCATGAAATCACTCACTGCCTGTCAAGCCAACAGGACCAGAGTGGCAGTGAAGGCAGTGAGAACAGACCCAGCTGCACCTGCCATGAAATCACTCACTCAACTGTCAAGCCAACAGGACCAGAGTGGCAGTGAAGGCAGTGAGAACAGACCCAGCTGCACCTGCCATGAAATCACTCACTCCCTGTCAAGCCAACAGGACCAGAGTGGCAGTGAAGGCAGTGAGAACAGACCCAGCTGCACCTGCCATGAAATCACTCACATCCTGTCAAGCCAACAGGACCAGAGTGGCAGTGAAGGCAGTGAGAACAGACCCAGCTGCACCTGCCATGAAATCACTCACCAACTGTCAAGCCAACAGGACCAGAGTGGCAGTGAAGGCAATGAGAACAGACTCAGCTGCACCTGCAATGAAATCACTCACTCGCTGTCAAGCCAACAGGACCAGAGTGGCAGTGAAGGCAATGAGAACAGACCCAGCTGCACCTGCCATGAAATCACTCACTCGCTGTCAAGCCAACAGGACCAGAGTGGCAGTGAAGGCAGTGAGAACAGACCCAGCTGCACCTGCCATGAAATCACTCACCAACTGTCAAGCCAACAGGACCAGAGTGGCAGTGAAGGCAGTGAGAACAGACCCAGCTGCACCTGCCATGAAATCACTCACATGCTGTCAAGCCAACAGAACCAGAGTGGGAGTGAAGGCAGTGAGAACAGACCCAGCTGCACCTGCCATGAAATCACTCACTTGCTGTCAAGCCAACAGGACCAGAGTGGCAGTGAAGGCAGTGAGAACAGACCCAGCTGCACCTGCCATGAAATCACTCACTGCCTGTCAAGCCAACAGGACCAGAGTGGCAGTGAAGGCAATGAGAACAGACCCAGCTGCACCTGCCATGAAATCACTCACCAACTGTCAAGCCAACAGGACCAGAGTGGCAGTGAAGGCAGTGAGAACAGACCCAGCTGCACCTGCCATGAAATCACTCACTCCTGTCAAGCCAACAGGACCAGAGTGGCAGTGAAGGCAGTGAGAACAGACCCAGCTGCACCTGCCATGAAATCACTCACTGCCTGTCAAGCCAACAGGACCAGAGTGGCAGTGAAGGCAATGAGAACAGACCCAGCTGCACCTGCCATGAAATCACTCACTCCCTGTCAAGCCAACAGGACCAGAGTGGCAGTGAAGGCAGTGAGAACAGACCCAGCTGCACCTGCCATGAAATCACTCACATCCTGTCAAGCCAACAGGACCAGAGTGGCAGTGAAGGCAGTGAGAACAGACCCAGCTGCACCTGCCATGAAATCACTCACCAACTGTCAAGCCAACAGGACCAGAGTGGCAGTGAAGGCAGTGAGAACAGACCCAGCTGCACCTGCCATGAAATCACTCACCCACTGTCAAGCCAACAGGACCAGAGTGGCAGTGAAGGCAGTGAGAACAGACCCAGCTGCACCTGCCATGAAATCACTCACATCCTGTCAAGCCAACAGGACCAGAGTGGCAGTGAAGGCAGTGAGAACAGACCCAGCTGCACCTGCCATGAAATCACTCACCAACTGTCAAGCCAACAGCACCAGAGTGGTGAATTATCTTATATCAATGTCCAAACCTAGTATAACCCTCTTACTGGAAACATTGGCATCCATGCAAGTATTCCACCTTCCAGCAAATCCTTGTGAAATGTTTCTCCCTTTGCCACATCTATGATGTGTCTGCAAACCATTAAAATATCATCTATCCTCCAGTTTGTCACATAATTCACTCACCCAATAGCAAATTCAATATTCAGATCAAAATTGATTTGTTGTGCTGATATCACTAGCTTCTGTAGTTCAACCCCATCAAGTGCACTTGTGGTACATCTTATAAGTGGATCACAATCTGCACCTTCTCTGTTCATACCTCCATAAAGCAGCACCATTAGCATACTCACAGGAAAGGTCCAGATGATATACCTTACCATGCAGTGACAGATAGTCCTTTGGTGGGTACTTGCACCCATTCAATTGGATTTTGATTTTTGTGCTAACCTCACTCAAAATTTGTTTTCCCAAGTCCCCAGCCATTTCCATTGCATCTTTCATTTGCATACCTTCATCTCTAAGCCTGCCAATTGCCATCCCCTCCATTGCATCAGCCTTTGTCAACAATACAATCACTGGGACTATACAATA
Organism: Scleroderma bovista; assembly: GCA_037178675.1. Taxonomy (NCBI): domain Eukaryota; kingdom Fungi; phylum Basidiomycota; class Agaricomycetes; order Boletales; family Sclerodermataceae; genus Scleroderma; species Scleroderma bovista. Next base: position 24,897 of record JAYMGJ010000298.1, read on the forward strand.
ATTATTCAGACCATGTATTGCAAATCATAATGGAGATTCTCACCATGTCCAGTATTGCACTCATTGAAGAATTGTTCTTCTGGAGTCACAAATGCCCTATGAGACTCATCCATTGGAATACAAAACCTGGATTCTGGAATTTAGCTACTTGATCAGATTCGGTGACATAGTCTCACCAGACGGCGTGGATCCGCTCTGCTAACTGCATTTTTGTCGCTCTGTCTGCGATGAATTTCTTCATCATCTCTAACTCACTCTCAGAGCCCGACTCGAATCCTCGTGAGTCGTGAAAGACGAAGCCTGGACTGCTCCGAAAAATCAACTCATTCTCAATGTCATGATATCCTCTCTGAGCACTCTTAGTTAGTTGGTGTCATGTTCCAGAATCGTGAAACACACCTCCAGAGATCCCTGCACAACCACAGGATCAATCTGGGAATATTCATCCATTGCCTTCCAATATTGTGTAGCGAGACATCCTACCTTTTCACCTTCGGCATTGAAGACTTCGGGGAGCTCTGTGGTATTGCAGACACGCTGTAAGACAGTTGTTTTACCAGCATTGGATCTGCCGATGACGAGGATTCTAAAACGACCAATACGGTCGAAGTGATCTCTGACGGTCTTAGGATCCATGCGAAGCATATCATCAGCACCTAGAGAGTGGTCGGTCGCCATGCCATTAATGTACGGTCCATGATATTCACCTGCGCTGGAGCCTGGGTTACGCTGCTCAGTGTTTCTGACGTCCGCAGAATCCATGTGAAGCACATCATCAGCACCTGGGAGAGGAGTTAGTCGCCACCTTGGTAATGCACGCCATCCGGACCATGATATCGGACACAAGGGACTCACCTGCACTGGAAATTGGCTGCTCAGTCTTGCTGACGTCCGCAGGGTCCATTCGAAGTGTATCATTAGCACCTGGAGAAACAAGCCGGTCGTCATCTTGTCAATGTATGTTATTCGGTTCACGATATTGGACATAAGCACCCACCTGCGCTGCAGCCCGCATCACGCTGCTTAGGGTTTCTGACGTCCATAGGATCTATGTGAAGTACATCGTCGGCACCTGTAGAGAGGAGTCAGTGACCACACTGCTAATGTATGCTATCCAGCCAACCATATATACTCACTGGCTCTGGGGTTTGCGCTACGCTTCCCCGTATTCCTGCATGGCAGAGAAGCCAAAACTTTTCTGACGACTCTAGGAACCATGGTTGTTACAAAAAGTTGTGTGTCAAACGGAGGTGGTTGGATTGAAAGCGTCGCAAGACAAGGTCGATATCAGGGCGCTTATCGAGCAGCCTCGTTGACTCAACGAGGTCACCCAAATTTCCAAAACGTCCGATGGGTGCAACGAGGCGCAACACGGTGCATTCCGATCATTTTACTTACTCAAATGTGACATCCATTCAGCCATTGATCATGACGGTATCTAGTTCGTCTCTCGCCAGCACTTGCCATGAAGGTACTAAGGATGATGAAGATCTCCTCCTATGTAAGACAAGTCAAGTAACCCGATTGGTGCGAAAGGTGCAACAATTAGTGGCGCGGTGGAAGGTATGTACCGTGATGGATGCCACCATTACGGTCCCAAGCATCCACATCTTGAATGCCCGTACTTTCGTTCGCTACCACTGCAACTGAATGCGCTGGGCGCCATCATTGTTGTATTTCCTATGATGAACATCCTCGCAGAACACCGCATGCTTGACTTCAAAGCACTCGCACTGGTGCGTGGTACTCTGTCGAAATCGTTCACATATAAATTGACCCCCTTTCCTGCATAGATCGTCGCAGGCTCGAGGAGCAGCTCCGGTGGGGGACTCTCACCGAGAGGTTTGCGGATTGGGCAGCTCGACACGAGTCGAACTTCATTGTAGGAAGCTCGTCCCGCATATCTCCTTGGCATCCGTCTCCACGCCTCCACTGCCCTCTCCCGTCCCCTGGGCATCCGCCCTCCATTGCACATCCATCTCCCCCGATGACATGCTCCCCTCATACAGCCACACCACCAACAACACCCACATCACCAAAACGCATCCAGCACCATGGAGACGAGACAACTCAAACCCGAGCAGCTGCAATCCTCTCAGCCATCGCCTCCTACCGTACCCCCACAACTACTTCAAAAGGACAGCGAGCCATCGTCGAGCGACTTCGTCAAGAAGTTAATCAAGTGCGTTCCTTTTCACCTATCAACTCTTGGGCTTATTTTCTGTCTATCGTAGGATGCTCGAGGACCACCCATTCTCGCACATCGTATCATGGGCCCCAGTGGAGATTTCTTTGTCGTAAAGGTGGTCTCACTAGATCACTTCTTTCTTACTTCCCCTTCCCTGTGGTCGACTTCGTCGATCTCCCTTCCACTCACGGCTGCTCGCTAACGCACACTGTCCGCTTTTTCGGGTGTTCACCAAGTCTGTCCTTCCTCGCATGTTCAAGTACTCCAACTTTACCTCTTTCGTCAAGCAACTAGACAAGTAGGCACCATCATTGCTGTATTTCCTATGATAAGCATCCACGCAGAACACCGCATACTGGTGCATGGTACTCTGTTGAAATCGCTCACACATTTGAATATAAATTAACCCCTTTCCAGTGTATATATGCTGGATTCCTCAGGGATGGTGCGGATAAATTCGCCGTTGAACATCGCTGGCACGAGGAGCGGCTCCGGTGGGGGACCCTCACCATGAAAAAGAGGTTTGCGGATTGGGCAGCTCGACACAAGTTGAGCTTCATTGCAGGAACCTGGGTGGTCACGATGACCGCCGCAGGGGCCATTATTATAAGTGACCCGTGAGTCCTTTATTTTCCCTTCGCCCCATGTCTGTCTTGTATGCGTTTGTGCACTAATTGATCATCTCCTCGGATCATTGTGGACGCTGTGTCGTCCCATCGCCACATACCTGTACAACACAAGGGATGTAAAAATCTCTTGACATTTTCCGCCGTACTTGCCCTGTGGCCTTGTCAGCTTGCGCAAGCGCGTGCAGATTCCTGGAAGCCGGAATGAGCCAACGGACGTTGCATTCCACCGGATACAACACGGTGGTGATCATTCTTGAGTGGGCGTGGTGGGTACTTTACTTCATCACCTGTTGGTGTTTTGCTGAGGGCCCTCTAGTTGGAAGATCAACGCAAAGGTGAAGAGCGGGAGCTAAACAATTACCGTGAGTGACGACACTTTTGTGTCAGCTTGTCATTCCATGATGCTATCAAACCGTGTGTTTCATGTTTTAATTCGTAGCGAGACTGAAACTGTCGCTAATACTAGGCTTCAATTGAAGTGGTCCATTGCCATAAACCATGCATAGGCAAGACCAAGTACCTTCGGTATACTTTGGACGTGGAATGCGCATTTTCCCCAGATAACTCGTCATTTGCGTCACACAAGATAGGGTTCTGCGATGACCCTACAAAACAGGCTTGTAGCAAGCTTATGCATATTGTACATAATTAGGGCATTGAGTCAATACAGTGGTGACTTTGTACTGGGAAATATCCCTGACCCGGAGGAAGGATGGCTAGATAAAGATCTGTACATGGGTGTATTGTACACCCAGACACAACATTCGCCCGCCCACTTACTTGACTGTATACTCTTCCCAACTAAGATACATGGATGTCTCCATTTTTGTTGTCATGTTCTTCGTGATCTTCGCTTTCCATCGACTTCCACATCGCTGACGGATCTCCGGATACGTATTCAGACATCTCAAACAAGACGTGGATGGATCGTTGTCGTCATTGTGGGTGCACGCGTCGAGTATGCACCCTAGCACCCCTCCCAGACTGCCTGGGGGGCATGCAACGGAAGCGCAGGGACGGAAGGCCGCACTGAGGAAGTGGGGGCGCTAGTGGAGGCAGTCAGAGAAGTATGATGGTGGCCGTCATCAACGTTTTGGCTGCACGAGGGAGCCAAGTTGGGGGATCGTGGTAATTGTCATCATAGTTGATGTGCCATTGGTTGCAATGGTGATGTTGGCCATCGTCAAGATTAACGAGTTGGCAGAATGGTGCAGTTGTCGTCATCGTCGTGCTGGCTGGTGACTGTCGTCATCGTAGTGCTGATGGTGGTGGCCGCTATCGCTGTCGTCGCGCTGGCTGCACAGATGAGGCATGGTGGTGATCGCGGTCATCATCGTCTTTCACTGGCTAGATGGTCATTGGCCATTCGAATCGTCAGGCTGACTACGACAGTGCACTTTTAGGCGGGCTCAGCTCCGATGCATTCGGTATGCACGGTGCGCACCGCGTGTACAACGTATTCAGTGAGATGCCATAACGGCCAAGAGAGTAGAGGAGCATCCACGACTGGGTGAGATGCACAAGCGCAAGGCGTGGCCAGATCTGAAAAAAGATGTGAATACATACAGTCCATCTGTGCGGGTCGTGAGTTCCAGAACGACACACCTCGTTCAGATGCCCTTCAGTGAGCACCTCCGCAGTGCCAATTTAGCAGGCAGCTATGACACCTGCCTGAGCTTTTTTCCTGACGGGGAGCGACCAACACTGCACCCTTCCATTGCGCACAAGGCAAGTCGGTAGCAGCACAACCGCCCTCTGTGAGCACGAGCCCTTGGAGCATGGATAAGTGCTCTTCCTTGTAACTGCCGTTCCGAACATGTTTCAGGAGATCCACCCATTCAGGGTCCGTTGCTGCACCTAGGGTAGGTGTATGCGGCATGGACACCTTTCGGCGCGTTGGAGTGATGGATGTGCACTGGATCTTAGGCGGCAGGTGGCGTTTCTTCATCCTCGTTTCAAAACAGTGCAACCTATAACGCTCACCATGTGAAAGGCCTCATTGTCTCTTAGCTTCTACCTTTCCTACATACCCAGATTCAGCGGCAGCCGGCAAGGACATACGAATGAAGATAGTAACAGTTCCAAGGCGGAGATTCGTGGTTCCTTTGTACATCGTCACTGGTGTTCATTGATGGAGGTGGCATCGGCGTAAACAAGGTGCGTTCCGGCGCCGCCGGCCTTGTTCTAGCTTTTAACTCGTGGCAATAACCCTCCCAACCTTCCTAGGTTAATAACATGTCAATAACTCCTGGAGTTTTTCACAGAGCCCTAAACCGAAACACTCCAACCACTACGTAGGCACCTCCTCCCAGCGTTGTAACACCTTGCTAATTCATTTGACAGCATACAGATCTTCGTCAAGACCCTCACTGGAAAGACAATCGCCCTCGAGGCGGAGTCTTCCGACACTATCGATAACATCAAGGCCAAGATTCAAGACAAGGAGGGGCGAGTAGAATTAGCTCCAATTTCAAGAGCATGTCCACTGACATGCCAGACAGTATTCCCCCGGACCAGCAGTGCCTCATCTTCGCCGGCAAACAGCTTGAGGACGGGCGGACCCTTTCGGATTACAACATCCAGAAGGAGTTCACCCTCCACCTTGTCCTCCGTCTCCATGGCGGTATGCAGATCTTCGCCAAGACGTTGCGAGTCGTGCTGCCTGCTCTACAGGGTGCATTGCGTGCCAATAGTGAGCTCGTACGCGCCGAAGTACTGGGTATGCTCGCATATGCAATCTCACAATGCACTGGTATCTCATCATTACTCCCCTTTTAGCGGGTGGCGACAAGGAGCCAGCTTCTTCGCGAACATTTATCATATCCAAACGCATTGTCGGACCCGTGCACTTTGTCGGCTAAGCGAATTTTTGGACACGGGTGTCCTGAGCAGTCAAACTTTAGTGGACATGTTCGTGCCCGTGGTAGAGTACTATGTTGCGCCCACGACCACCCTTGATCATTTGCTCGTTGCGGAAGCAATCGGTACTCTTGGGACTACCACACTTCACGTTGCCTCAAGACATACATCGGCCTCCGCAACGAGAAATTTTGCATCGCCGCCTGTTTCAGTGTCACAGGAGGAAAACGGATCGCCTCGGGTAGGGAGGATAATAAGGTGTACATTTGGGATTTGCAGAGTAGAGAAGTTGTGCAGACATTGGATGGGCATTCGGGTGCATCTGTAACTTCTTTCCGACGCTTGCTTGATGCTCTAAACAAATGATAGGTGTCGTGGTAGCTGCCATTGCAGTAAGTGATTCATGATCTGTTACTTCATGTTCCCAAAGTCCTTGTGTTGATAGACATATCTCTGGTTCGATTGAGCCAGACATAACAATCCGGATATGGGCAGATCACGGACCCTCTTCGTAAGTATTTGGGTATGCACCACCCCTTCGTGCGTGTAGTATAGTATCTTGATTTTGCAATATACACAATAGAATGTATGTCCTCGGCCAGAGGGCAATATCATGACCAAAAGTAAAGTAGCATACATGTAGAATCATTGACAATACAATGATCATGCACTCTCCCGATGATATACTTGTTACCTTGGCTTTGCATTGAGGAGATCTAGAATTAATGGTGGGTCATGATGTCTTTGAGGGAACGGGGGACCAATAAAGAACATATATGCACCTTTCGCGACCTCCTTGTCAGCCTCTGACAGTCCCGAATCATTTGCCCCCAAGAAAGTGTCAACCCGCAGCACGCGACGAATCAGCGTTCCGAATGTCAAAATAACCTCATTCACAACTTGGTTGTCGTCCTCACTGTGAACCAAGTTAAGGTCACCACTATCATCTTCGTTGTCACCCACATCAATCACAAATGGCGTCCGGTCCAAGAATGCCGCGCTCACTGCCTTGACGGTGGCAAAGAGGTGAACCCTGCCGAGGATAACGCCGCCGCCGACAACCCATCTTCCAAAGCACTGTCCGCAATCGTATCAACTATGAGCGTCAATGATGATGCCTTGAAAGGCGAAAGTGTCGCTGTCTTGCCAGATGGAAAGCTCGATTTACTTGGTATCAGCGAGAGAAGAGACTCGCACGCTTGGGGTTCCACCGCCCTCGTATATCGATCGATAGCAAGGCGGTCACCTATCATTAAGAACCTGCTGTTGTGTGTTGGAAGCACTAGATCTGGTACAGTCTCCAAAGGGCGCTACCAAATCCATCTCAAAGAAGCACTCGAGATCCTCATCCGCTAGGACAACCATGCGGAACCTGGTCGGTATCACTAAAAGGTCATTCAGAGGACACAAACAAAATACGTACGTGGCCAGGTTCAGGTAAGGTTGATTATTACCGATCTAGGCTGGGATACATTCACCAGTATCAGGGTCGGTTTGTTGCAGAAGGAGGGCATCCCCGTATTCGAACGCGTTGCTCATGAATCTACTAACTGCGCCGAGGTAGGTGTCGTCGATTTCGTAACGAAGGATGAACTGGGAACAGTCTCAGACATGGTGTAGCATGGCGCGAACGGTGTACGGTGTCTGGTGCGATGCACAAGGGAGTAGGAGCAGCTAGAGGTGGCGTAGTATTAGTGCACTCGTCAGCCATAGTAGGATTTAGGATGAAGAGAATCTAGAAAGGGGGACAGAATAACAATTTGGTTAGAGTGCAAGCTGCAAAGACGAGGCGGAGATCAAAGTTCCAGTGCTCACATTCGAGCCTAAATGGTTATGATCGACTGAGTGGTGCAAGACAGTTGTCTTGTGAGATTATTAGTGCATTTCACATCTAGTAGCTTCTGTGTTCCAGGTATCTATTCCTACTTGCCCTTCTTCCTGACTATATCGTCCAGCATCCAATGGTCGTGAGCTGCCAAAATAGGCTCCCCATCTCTCGCACCATCTGGCCTATCTATATCTTTTCTGTTCACGTATGGAGGATAACATACCACCTTTATTTCGCCAGCCCAGTCAAAGTCGATGATCATGAATTCAACCATCATCCCAGCTCCCTTTCTCACCATGAAGTTTACATCGCGGACATCACCATGAACAAAACCATCGCCATGTAATTGGACCAACTGCTTGCGGATTTCCTCAAAGGCTGACTTGGGGAGGCGGACTATGTCATTCAATGGTTTGTAGCCAACGAGCTCATCCATGACCACCATGAACCAACCACCCGCGATCTGTTCAAACCCCCGCAACGCGGGTGCGAAACCTAACTGTGCACAGCGCCAATGAGCCTCCCGTGAATATCGTCGGACAAATTTGATGCAGATTGGAACTTCAGTGCCCGAGTCTTCAACCAGCGTTCCGAAGAAAAGAAGCTTGTGATCGTCCTTGACCCGTTCTCTATAACAGAATGTTTTCTTGCTGCCATCGGCGAGAGACACGTAACTTGTGGGATATGGGAAAAGCGACGGGTGAGACAGCGTGTTAGAAAGTCCATTGACAGCCAAGACTTCGTAATATTGCTTCAGCGACCGGACAGCTTTCCGGAAAGCAGACATGTGGCGTGCTGCGGCAATTTGGTTGTCGGTATCAGTAGAATGATAATTGAAGGCCAGCGGTGTCGAAAGAATTTGAACTGCAGGACGCAGGTTCCACACAGCACCAGCAAAGACGATGTATGGTCCTGGAGAGAGAGCGGTCTGCTTGTCAGTGAATCGTAAAGAAATCGGAAAACTAACCAAAAAGAACCAAGAGAAAACATGGCAGGGGAGACCCCGTGCTTTCAAGCACTTGCGTTCTCGTCTGCTCAAGGTAGTACGCCGCAGCTTGCATGTATGGCTCTGAGACAGAGGCTGCTGCCTCGTTTTTGAACTCTGCAATCACGTAGCGATATTCGCCGACGGACAAGTCACCATGCACCTGATAATCCTGGGTTCCTTTCTTCGCGGTAACGCGAAGTCCAATTCCGTAGCTTGCAAGCACTGCGTTGACCTTGTCCACTCGCTCTTCTTCGTTGTCATACACCTCCGACATGGCATTTGCAAACTTTCCGATGAAAGCATTATCTTCTTCTGTTATCGAGTGAGTCTTGCAGTCGTCCAGGAACTGCCCAAACGCCGGATGTAAAAGCGTCGCCGGAATAGTCTCTTCGGGATCGCGAGGACGGCTACAGCGTATCTGCGTTGTCGGATTTCGTTGCCACCCACGGAATGACGAAGGATGCGATGAATCAGAAGGAGCCTTTGAGGGACGACCTTTGAGGAACTCGCTCCGCGCCACTTTAATCGGATCCCCTTCGTCGGTCAGATCCTCTCCTGCGATCACTTGGCTAGAAGTCGGCGGAGGAAGTCTAAATTTCAGTATCGCTGCGGTCCGGGATTCAGTATGACTCAATGAGGTCAGACGATCACTTACGGTCGGTTTGAACAATTTCGATAACGACACAATACGCTTGGAGAACAGGGACATCCGCAAAACAATCGGATATTTTTTGTCTGCTGTTGAGGCGCTTGCCCTCATTTATATTGTCGAGATACTCCTCGATGTTATCCTCCAATATCCTGTACAGTCTTATGCAAGCAGCGGGTACATCACGAAGCTCAGCGTGACACTTTGAGAGCTGCTGTTTGACTTCCGAGATTGTTTCCTTTGATTGAATTTTCAATGAACCTTCTTGCTCAATCTCTCCACCTCGAAACCAGTAAAAGATTGTCATTGTCGGGTATGGTGTATCTGAATAACCAGTAATCAATGATAAGAGCAAGCTAGGATTGTGACGGCCATGTACATACCGACAATGATGTGGATATGCGTTTCGGGTTGTGCTGCTGTGAACAGATCCGATAGTTTATGCAATGGTTCCAAGGGTTCCCCCAACTCAGAGAGGACGATATTGCTGAGATTTTCTTTGTGGGGTTCGGCCACGGGTTCACTGGGCTTGTAAAGAGAAAGGCAGGCCGCGTCCACGTCGCGAAAAGTTGCTGACTGCTCGTTCTTAATGGCTTCTTTCAGGGCTCCGACAGTCATTGATCTTGAAATGTTGATCTCGAAGATCTCTCTAGCATCCTGACCACGGACCCAACAGTTGAGTGTGAGTGCTTCCATGTTGTGGCACGGACGAATGAATTCACGCGCCGACTTTATGTAGGCCTCAAGGTATGCTCATGTCACGACCACGTGATGCGTGCCAGGTGGTGCGACAACGCGCGCGCGCCACTACCTTCGCCATGTATGATAATGTTCAGCTTCTGGACCTGTGGCATTTCTCAAGTCTCCCTAAGCCAGACTCTCTTCGTAGAGGAAAATAGACGTTCCTCTATAAGGAGAGTTTGCTTTTATTCGCAAGGTGGTTACAGTCGTTCAGGAATTCGGACGCATCGCGTTCAGAGGTCGTTCGACAGAACGTGAACTTGTACATAGCTCCAGCCATCACAAAGCTTTCAACCAGTTCCGCTGAGGAACCCGGTTGCATACATACCTAGAAATTCAAATCCCCTATTGCGTTCGGCAGCAAGGCTGAAATAAGTTTACGAGGCCTCCGAACGAAGAGATGGCAGTTGGTGACAATGACGATTCGGACTATGATAAAGTTTTCATGAGGACGAAAGGATATATCACGAACCTACTGATACACAGATCACTTAATTACCTCCTCGAGACCATTACAGAAGCGATCAACGCCCCCGTCAGAGCTCCAAGAACACCAATCATCATTCACCGCGCATACTCATCAAACTTGGTAGCGACAGGCATTCCTGCATGAGCAAAGTTAATGGTAGCACTCCTAAGCGAGTATATGACGACGCCCGTGATGAATCCAGCGACAGAATACGCAAGAAACATGAGCGGAAGCGAAGGCATGATGCTCCGGCGCTGAAAGACCCCATCAGTATCCATATGAGTTACTGGCGAAAGGGTAATAACGCTTACAGGAAGCAGAACAAAGCCCTCTCCAGCGGTTTGTGTGCTCAGGCATAAGATGGCGACCAAACCTCCAATCCGGGTTATACTGTCCAATTCTTGCAGGGTCATGAGCGTCACCGAAGCACTGAAGATGATGGCCGACTGTGGTTAGGAGATGAGTATAACTTTCAAAAACATGGATGCGGCCCTTACCACGAGACATGTACATGTGCCGATGACGAATAGTGGAGCGCTGCTCGGCATAGCTGTGTTGTTCTCCACGTCAAAATGACTACTGTATCTCGCTCTGTCGACGAAGAGGAACGGGATCCCTAGGTCATACTAGTATGCCGACGACGATTTCCAGCACCGTGTGCAAGATCGACGTGTACTTTGCAGTGTGCATATGGCTGATGTCGTGGGGTAGAGGTCTGTGCGGCCTGAGGTGCACCTGGTGCCAATGTGTTGCGCGTAGTGTACAAGATAAGACAGTCATTCCATGCAGTCGATGCAAAAACAAAACATACCGACTCGTAATAGGATTCGCGCGACCATGCGCGTGTATGAAACTGGTACTGACAGTTCCTCGGGCTTATTCATGAAGACTGACGGAGCACTGTCTGTAGGATCGTTGACGATGAGAGTTGGAATGGGCTGGGCAGGGGGAGGTGCGGGGACTTCTTCAGGTACAGACGGTGCTGGAGTAGGACCGCGAGCTGACTCTGTACCTTCAGCAGAGATGACCTCTCCGGAAAGCGGGGACGGCCCTTTCGGGAGAGCAGGTGCGGGGTCAGGAGATAAGGCTGCGGCCTCGCAAATGGGCGAGTCAGGAATAGGGCTGGGTGTCGATACAGCGGGTTGAGCTGGAGTCTGTAGTTTGGTGAGGGATGAACTAGAGTCCTTGCACTCGAGTGTGGGTGGATAAAAAGAGCCTGTGGTGGATGCGGTATCGGAGTCGGGGGGCGGGGGGCGGGAGTTGCTGAGCCTGCGTGGCCAGGGATACTGAATGCAGTCGAGGAGCATCACATCACCGTCCCAACGCGTGAGCGAAAGGTCGAATTTTTCGGGGGAGTACTAGTGGCCATGGCTGAAGGGATGGAACAGATAATTAGGGGGTGGTGCTGGGGCGGAATGGGAAGCGAGAGGGTGGAGCAGTGAGGACATGCCTGGCGGCTTTTCGACAAGGGGGGCATATAATCGCGAGGTGGGTGAGGCATAGTACATGGGGTGCAAGTGTGCAAAGTGCGATATCGCGAGCGAAACACGCTGATACGCTTCATGCGGCGACGACTCGAGCCCTGGGCCTGAGCACTGAGCACTGCGGGCAGGACACGGTGCAGTCGAGTTGTCCGCTGCTGCGAATCAAGGAACCTGAGCCTCGATACACGTGTAGGACACTTTCATTCCAAGGACTGGTGGCACTAGATGCGAAGACCAAAACAAATTATAGGGCAGACACAGGAGGATCGCGTGTTGTCGAGATCTTGGGTTTCGTTCGCTGAACGTCATCTCTTTAGTCCTATCTAGGTCTTGTCGATTCTAATACAGACAATTCATTGCTTGACCCATTTCGTACTCCCAAGGTGACCATCAAACCTGTGGCCGAGCCTCGTAGCTTCAGCACGGTGTCACTACTAGCAGTAGCACATCACGATCTGATCATCTCGCCGTAGCTACGGCAGTTCCTCGAAGACGCAATCTTGTCCACCGACACGACAAGGGCACCCGACCTATCCACGGGCTTACCCAGCACGATCCGCTTGTGCAGCGCACAGAGTGCAGCCCCTTCGGGGGTTCCACGCACAAGGGCGATTGTGGTAATGAGCGGGAGAGGTGATGAATTGGTCGGAGGGAGGGGGTGGTTGAGTCCGTGGTAAAGTGAGAGTTGATGGGATTAGTACAAGTATTCAAAAGACACAAACTTTGTAGACGAGTATCCATTCATTGGTTCATAGCAACACTGACGAGTAGTCGAGACCATGCGCTGGGAATCGAACTGAGATCATGGCATGAGCACTCAGCAGGGTCATAGAGTAAATAATTACATCCAGCATACACACCTGTTGTCTCGATTGTGCTCTTACAGTTGGCTCGATCGGCTTCGTCTTCTCATGGCTCGTTGACGTAGCCAATATCTGGATGGTCCAATCTGAGCTCCTTTGCTTTGGGTCTACGATACACAGGCATCGAAGTCAGGAGACATAGGTAAATGCGGAACTGGGCAAGTAGTGGGGGTGTGATATGAGAGTGCGTACGTGATTCTGTGGCCACGGCCGTCCGACTCTGAAGTCATCGGTAGCCTGATGCGCGATCCGCAAAACACGCAAAGGTGCTGACGCACGTTCAGTCCCGCGCAGACAACGCATATATACGAACGCGCGAAAGGAGACGCCCATGCTCGCCTTGTTCCCATTCCTCCCACCAGGGGATAAGCCTGCCATTCGCATCGGTGCATTGTCCTGCATGTCTTCGTTTCTTTCTTTGTTTCTGTCGTCTGAGGGCTTCTTCCTCTGTGGCGAGTTTGACGGTGGGTAGACTGGCGTGTACGTCTGCCTCCATGACCGTCCCTTGCTCATCCACGGTGCGACCATAACCCGCGGGGACGAAGTCTTTGAAAGGGGTGATGATGACACCGGGTGGAGGAGGGGGAATCCGCTGGTGGGCAGACACGGGGATGGGCCAGATTATGAATGTGGATCGCAGATATTCGCAGTGAGATTCGCGTCCATCATCTCCGCGGACGAGCCTCGTCTGCCTCGTCGAGCTGGGTGCGACATCGCAACGGACCTAGACGGAGGAGGAAATGGCTGGTTTTGCCCAGCACTACTATCGTCTGGTTAATGGGGAGCGTCGGCGCGGGTGGGAGTGGAAGCGGTGGAGGGAATGAGGGAGGGACATATCCAGTTGCAGGGGTGCGTCGATTATCCTGGAACAAGTACGGCGTATACGTGTTGCTAACCCCTGCGACACTTGGCAACAGCCTAGTGTCTTACCACTCTCCACCGTCCGCTTCCAAATTCTTGGACACATACAAGGGTGCACGTGCTGTCGCAACATGTCCAATGCCCTCCCCCCAACTTCCGATGCCAGAGCCGCCCGGTCATTCCAACAAACAGGCGTCGCGCCTTGGCGCATATCTCAACCAAATCAGATGAGTCTGTCCTTTTGAGGGGGCATCCCATTGAACATGTTACAAGCAGTTTCGTCTATCCAGTGACCTTTATGGCACCAGTCTCGACCATTTTGTCAGGTTTTCCCGCCTGTATGGTCGGCGTAGTGCCAGTATGTGTTCATTTCCCCCTCACCGGACCTCACGAGACAACCCACTAGCGCACGGACTAGAACAAATACAATCTCCTGGCTCCATCAAGTCCTCCGACATGGCGTTGGGTCATGATTATATTGAAGTCTGAAATCACAGCGTCCACTCCATACATCTTCATGGACCTTTGTCTGCCAAAGGACGTTCCTCTTGGGCAGCCAACCATTTTCGGATTTGCCAAACTGTCTGCTGGGTCTGACGCGAATTCCTCATGTCCTGTGCCCTAGTGCAGAAGAGGCAACTTAGGGCTGCCTAGATATTATTACGAACCCATGCCCCACTGCTTTGGCGGACGCATTTTTCCGAACACCAGCAAGGCTTAGCGTCAGCCACATGAGCAATGAGTACTTTATGCACAGCCCTCACGAATGGAACCTCCGAACCGGCTCCACTGGTCTGCAAGTCTCCTCCGCACGGACCTCGTCACTCTCCGGGTCGACCAACATCCCAGGTAGCGCGTCGCTCCACTTCACATCCCTCTTAGTCATCAACCGACAGCACGTAACGAGTGCGACGTCCTTCGAGAGGCCGTGCAGCACAGTAGCGTTCTTGTCGGGCGCGTGCTTGGAGACAAAAGCGTACGAGTGTGAGGCCGATCCAGGGAAGGAAGCATACATTGGACAGCCTTAGGCAGGTTGGATGGTCAGGTGGAGACGCGACGTGAACGAGCTGCAGCAGCAGAAATCGAGCTGGAGCAACGACGTCATGGGCTGATTTACGGCGCTCATCCGTGCAAGTCGCGCGCGCGAGAAAGAGGCACCAATCAAGGCGGCCATCGTAGCATGCAGTCGAGCGGGAGCTATTGGCACGGTATCACGAGAAGCATGTCTGGAGTCACAAGATGCGGAAGTGCGTCGACGTACGGCTCGACGGAGGTGATGGGAGTGAATCTAGGAGTCGAGCTGTGAAAGAGGACACAACTGACGCAGATGTTTGAGTGGAAGGTGGAGGAGCTGAGGCTGAAACAAAATCTACTCAATGACGAGAGGAGGGGGAGGGTAGAGATTGGCAAACCAGGTGAGGCTACTTGAAAGGCTGTTCAATGATGCGTCCACACATACCGCTGCTCCTCTATCTCCCGCACAAGCAAACAGCAGCCGCCGAAACTGCAAGAATCAGCAAACAAGACACGCATCTTACATCCATGGCTGGGAACTATGGGAATTCGTGAACTAATACTCATAAATGCAGTCATTAACTCACAGTAATACTCAATAATTGATACAACCGCCAACGTACGGCAATATACTGGTGTAGATCCAATGATACCCGCAAGCACATCGTATTATTGCAACCTCACCTATAGTCGTGTAAAATTCGCGCTATGCGGCAGTTGCACCTGATGGAGGAAGTTGAGTGGTAGCTAGGAATGCAGACCAGTTTCCTGTCCTGGACACGCTCTCCCTTTAGCATGGGACATTGAGAAGTCATTGTCGCAATTGACCATTCACAAAATGTGCTTGATCCGGTTTCAAGCCTGCGATGGCCACAGAGGTCCGAAACTCGAATGTACCGGGCTGCTTATATGGAGCGATTACGACGAGCCAACTCTCAATCCCATAGCACTGCCCAGACATCGCACATGTCTGCTACGACATCCATTAATGTGTCGTACACTCTGGGAGGGGCGGTCGCAAATAGGCACCACCGAAGAACAGGAAACTGGCCACACTGTGATACATGCAGATGGGAGCATGCGTTGAATTATCTTCAAGTTGAGATCTAGTTCACCGCGATGCTACATGTCAGGCAATGCTTGTTGCAACAACGGAGACAACCCCGTGTAAGCGTCGCCTTGGCGTTTGGTGACGGTCCACAGTTGACATCGGTCAGCGACACCAACACTTCCATGATCATCGCAAACAGATTGATGATCCAGGGTGCTGCCATTGGGCACAACGAGTTTCTGGAAGTAGTAAGCCCTGCGGTATGTTGCATTTCTCACAGCATGGCATGAAACGAGACGACAAGTACTCACTGTCCGTACATTATTAACTATGACCCTAGGAAGGACAAGGCCCCACTGTTCGCAATCATGTACCAGCCGTTATCAAGTACACATATATTGAGCACCGTGTTGAGAACAGTGAAAAGTGTGTTGACTCTGGGAAGTGTCTGATAAAGCAATCATCCTTGCATCGTGTAGGCGGTTCGACGTTGGCTGGAGCCTCCAACCGCATGAGCACACCACTGAACTACTTCAACAATGAAATCATGTTTGCATGGAATGCCTTCTGGTGTGTTCCTCGCGTTTCAGATCATAGTAGCATCAATTGCATTCATGAAAGCGGGGTCTGACAGTGCCATTCAAGTTACACCCGGTCCAAATTGCATTTCGAAATTCATTCAGTGGAGTTGTCCATAGCTATAACTGCAATTTGAGATCCCTAATGTTTCGGGGTAAACTTTGGGAGCATTCAGCCCTATTCAGCCGTAAATTCACATCGATTATCTCATCAGACCACGTCACTGCACCATAAAGTCCAGATTTCACTCAGTGGAACTGCTCAGCAGAGCTCCGTTCGACTTGATATAAAGCTTTCTAGTGATACGATTTCACAGCAAACCAATTTCTGCGAGAATGGCTCCCGGACGGCACTTGAGCAAGTTTTGATGGCTCTGCCATTCAGGAACTCTGGGCAGCGTGCTTCAGGTTCCAACGAAGCGGGTGAGTAGTAGCTGGGTCTAGTCACCACGACTGTATGTTCATTATTCAAAGACATAGTGGCAGACGTTCTGGATCCTGCGAAAGTCCAAAGACACTTCGACCGCATTGGCCACTTCAGGATCCTTGTCCTTGGCAGGTCAAATGCAGGTAAAACAACACTCTTGCAGCGTGTTTGCAATACAACAGAGCTCCCGGGGATCTTCAATGCCAAAGGTGAAAAGGTCAACTACCTCATCCTGCCACAGCACATGTTCCTTCAAGGTACTGATGCATGACATTTCGCAGATTGATGCTGCGATTGTGCAGGGGTCATTAGAGGCGAGCTACCCTACTAGGAGCTTGTTCAGTGACATGAACTAGACTAACTCCATTCAGAGGGGATATCATAACATTGAAGATGAACTGATTTTCCGAAGCAACCCAGGTTTGGTATTTCATGACTCACGAGGATTCGAGACTGGATCTGTGAAGGAGCTGAACTTGATGAAGGACTTTGTCACTGATCGAGCATGCACATTGAAGTTGGAAAAGCGTATCCATGCCATCTGGTGGGATCACAACTGCAGTTGTGATATATCATATAAACTTGATGGTGAACTAGGTTTTGCATCTCAATGGCTGATTATGAGAGGCCAATCTTGGCTGCAGAAGAGAAGTTCTTCAATGAATGCAATACAGGAAATGGTAGGCTACCTCATTATTTGGAGTGGTACCACTATGATTCTGATATGATTATTGGGGAGTACCTGTGATTGTTGTGTTGACAAAGGGTGATGCCTTAAGGTTGCCTGCTCTCAACAAAATCATGAGACAAGAGGGTTTGACAATGAGAGAAGCAAAGCCAAGGGTTGAAGAGTTTTCAGCAGAGATGTTAAGTGAACTGTGGGCAAGAATTGAAAGCCAGTTGAGTGGCTGCAATTATCCTCCAAAGGCCTATTTGTCAACAGCCAGTGAGTCATGGATTGACTCCATATTATGTTGATACTAATATGGACATGTCAATGTAGATATGAATCAAGAGGGTGCTGATTGTGGTTCGCTCCTAAGATGCACAACAGATGCTCTTGATAAGGTGGAACTGCAAAAGCTAGTAATTTCAACTCAGCAAGCCAACATCATTCTTAATATTGAATACTCAGTCAAGCAGTGAGTGAGACTGACATATCATAATGTGCTGACATTGATACTGTGCAGAGCACTGTTATACTATGTGGTGCAAAACAAATTTGACAAGAAACTCATTGAAAGGGACATGATAAGCTGGATGCCATCTAAGGTTGGGCAAACATTTACCTTGGTATGCCATCATAGAATTGGGCTCTAACTATTATTATTGCTGGGTTGGCATGATAGTATGTGAGTAATTCCAAGTCAAATTCAGCTGGTTCCCTTCTCACTGGCCTCATCCCCACTCTGGCCTTGTTTACATGACAGTGGGTGAGTGGTTTCATGCCAGGTTCAGCTCGGTCCTCTCTCACAGTCCTCACACCTACTCTGGTCCTATTTGCTTGACAGGTAGTGAGTGATTTCATGTCAGGTCCAGCTACTAGGTCATTTCTCACTGACCTCACTCCCACTTTGGTTGTGTTGGCTTGACAGTTGGTGAGTGATTTCATGCCAGGTCCAGCTGGGTCCTTCTCATTGTTCTCACTCCCATTCTGATCCTGTTGGCTTGAAAGGAAGTGAGTGATTTGTTGCTAGATCCAGCTGGGTCCCTTCTCACTGTGCTCACTCCCACTCTGGTTTTGTTGGCTTGATAGAGAGTGAGTGATTCCATGTCAGATACAGCTGAGTCCCTTCTTGATTCTCCTCACTCTTTCTCTGCTTCTGTTGGCCTGACAGTTTGTGAGTAATTTCATGCCAGGTTCAGCTGAGTCCCTTCTCACTATCCTCATTTTTGTTTGCTTGACAGGAAGTGAGTGATTTCATGCCAGGTACAACTGGGTCCCTTCTGACTGTCCTCACTCCCATTCTGGTCCTGTTGGCTTGACAGGAGGTGAGTGATTTCATGTTAGGTCCAGCTAGATCCCATCTGACTATCCTCACTCACTCTCATTCTGTTGACTTGACAGAGTGTGAGTGACTCTTTCATGCAAGGTTCAGCTTGGATCCCTTTTCACTGTGCTCACTCCTACTCTAATCCTGTTGGCTTGACAGAGAGTGAGTGATTTAATGCCAGGCCTAGCCAAGTCCCTTCTCACTGTCCTCACTCTCACTCTGATCCTGTTGGCTTCACAGGAAGTGAGTGATTCCATACCAGGGCCAGCTGAGTCCCTTCTCACTATCCTCATTTTCACTCTGGTCTTGTTGGCTTGATAGGAAGTGAGTGATTTCATGTCAGGTCCAGCTGGGTTCCTTTGACTGTCCTCATTCACACTTTGGTCCTGTTGGCTTGATAGGCAGTGAGTAATTTCATGCCAGGTCCAACTGGGTCCCTTCTCACTGTTCTCACCCACACTCTGGTCCTGTTGGCTTAACAGTGGGTGAGTAATTTTATGCCAGGTCCAGCTACCCTTCTCATTGTCCTCATTTCCATTCTGATCCTGTTGGCTTGACAGGATGTAAGTGATTTCATGTTACATATAGCTGGGTCACTTCTCACTATTCTTCTTTCCACTGTGGCCCTGTTGGCTTGACAGGATGTGAGTGATTTGATGCCAGGTCCAGCTGGGTCCCTTCTCACTGTTCTCATCACACTTTGATCCTGTTGGCTTGACAGAAAGTGAGCATTTTCATGCCATGTCCAGCTGTGTCCCTTCTCACTGTCCACATTCCAACCTTGGTCCTATTGGCTTGATAGAGAGTGAGTAATTTCATGCCAGGTACAGCTGGACCCCTTCTCATTGTCCTCACTCCAACTCTGGTCCTGTCATCTTGATAGAGAGTGAGTAATTTTATGATAGGCCCAGTTGGGTCCCTTCTCACTGTCTTCACTCCCACTTTGGTGCTATTGGTACAACAGAGAGTGAGTGATTTCATGACAGATATAGCTGGATCCCTTCTCACTGTGCTCACTCCCATTCTGGTCCTGTTGACTCAACAGTTTGTGAGTGATTTCATGCCAGGTACAGCTGGATGTCTTCTCACTGTCCTCACTCTCATTACGGTCCTACTGGCTTGATAGGAAGTGGGTGATTTATGCCAGGCCCAGTTGGGTCCTTTCTCATTGCTCTCACTCTCACTTTGATCCTCTTGGCTTGATAGGCAGTGAGTGATTTCATGCCAAGTCCAATGGGATCCCCTCCCACTGACCTCACTCCTGGTCCTATTGGCTTGATAGGCAGTGAGATATTTCATCTCATGTCCAGCTTGGATCCCTTCTCACTGTCCTCACTCCTACTCTGGTCCTGTTGGCCTGACAGTTTGTGAGTGATTCTGGCCAGGTACAGCTACTAGGTCCCTTCTCACTGTGGCCTTGTTGGCTTGACAGGATGTGAGTGATTTCATGCCAGGTCTAGTTGATGCCATTCTCACTGTTCTCACTTCCACTTTGGTCCTGTGGGCTTGACAGGAAGTGAGTGATTTCATGTCAGGTTGAGGTGGCCTTCTCACTGTCCTCACTTCCACTCTGGTCCTATTGGCTTGGCAGTTTGTGGGTGGTTTTATGCCAGGTCCAGCTAGGTCTCCTCTCACTGTTCTGATTCCCACTCTGGTCTTGTTGGCTTGATAGACAGTGAGTAATTTTATGCTAATTCTAGCTGTGTCTTTTCATTGCACCTTTTCCCACTCTGGTCCTATTGGCTTTCCAGAATGTGTGTAATATTCATTCCAGATCTGATATAATTCTAATTACATTTGCATGCCATACTCCCATCTTTTTATTATTAGCAAGTAAGTTCATCAGTACAATTCTCTTCATACAAATATGGTGTGACCAAACTTACAACAATGTCCTCAGGATGTCAGGATGTTCTTTTGTTCTGACACACACTTATTGACTTGTACCTTCCATATGTTTGCACACTTAGAATGTAAGCTATTCAATTTGTCAGTTATTTATGTTCATTTGCTTATTCTTCTAGAACTTGGTATGTTATTTATATCTATTTCCTGGAACATGTCAATATGACTGTCCCTTAGATTGTGAGACATCACTTCTTTTATTAGAATTTAACTGATGTGTTCTGTGATCTAACAGAGAGACTCTGATCTTGATATTACATCTGATTCATTACCCTTAATGTGTCCTTTTTTCATGGTTTCCTCAATGCACAAGTCAATCGTGCATGGAGCTGGTGAGGAAGATCACCATGTCATCTATACCCCCTAAACAATTCAAAGGATGTATCCTGGTTTTTGAATACTCCTACTTCCTTCTACAGAAAAATGGAGATGCAAGAAATACCCTTAATCTTGCTGTAAAGGAATACCAAAGCTCTGGGACCCAAGCTACTGTTTGCAATGCTCTTCAGCATGCCATCAAGGAACATGGTAACAACTGTGATATTTTAATGGAGGTCATCATTGATATCATTCTAAATAACCATATGTGTAAGTGATTCTCTTCAGGATTACATAGGGTGTCTAATGATGTTCATTAGCAAAGAAGTTTCTTTAACCATACTTGAAGGTTTTCTGTGTCCATATCAGTTGTTTTTCAGGAATTTGCTATGTTTTACATCATGTACCTATGCTGTGACATTCTCTTGTATGCATTGCTACTGTCACAACCAGTTCTCCTGGGTTGTATACTGGGGAACAGGTGGACAGAATCACTAGCATGAACAGGACTCATCTGAGCATTAGTGAAGGCTGTAGAGTTTAAAAGTTTGGTCTGGTCTTTTTCATCAGCAACTTGACAAAAGTTCTGAAGGTCTGAAAAAGTCTGATCATCTGAAAAAAACTGATATCAGAAAAATAATCTGATGTACTGAAAAAAACTGGGGGTCTGCTGATCTGAACACCTGAACATCTGAGAGTCTGAAGATATCTGATATCAGAAGTTTTCAGAGATTTTCAGACATTCAGATCATCAGCCAGTCAGAACAGTAGATTCCCAGATATTCTCAGAATCTCAGACTATCAGATATCCAGAATAGCAGACTACCAGATACTATCAGAGTCTCAGATTATCAGAAGCTCAGAAAAACAGATCACCAGAATCTCTCAGAACTATCAGACTATCAGACACTTAGAACAGCAGATTACCAGAAAATCTCAGAACTCTCAGATGGTCAGATCTCCAGAACAGCAGAATACCAGATACTCTCAGAATCTCAGTCTGTCAGACCTTCAGACCAGCAGACTATCAGATACTTTCAGAGTCTTATCAGATATTCTCAGAATCTCAGACTGTTAGGCCTCCAGACTACCAGATACTATCAGACTATCAGACATCCAGAAACTCAGAATAACAGATTACCAGAAATTCTCAGAACTATTAGACTATCAGATATTCAGACCAACAGACTACCAGATATTATCAGATTATCAGATTATCAGAAACTCAGAACAGCAGGTTACCAGAAAATCCCAGAACTCTCAGACCATCAGACATCTAGAATAGCAGACTATTAGATATTCTCCAAGTCTCAGTCTGTCAGATCTTCAGACCAACAGAATACCAGATACTCTCAGAGTCTCAGTCTGTCAGACCTTTAGACCAGCAGACTATCAGATACTTTCAGAGTCTTATCAGATATTCTCAGACTCTCAGACCTCCAGAGGAGCAGACTACCAGATACTCTCAGAGTCTTATCAGCTATTCTTAGCATCTCAGACTATCAGATCTCTAAATTAGAAATTTTCAGAACTATCAACTGTCAGACATTCAGACCAGCAGACTATCAGATATTCTCAGTCTCAGACCTCCAGAACAGCAGACCTCCAGATGCTCACAGACTATTGATGCTCTTCATAAGATCTATCATAGGCTATTCAGATCCCTCTTGTGAATGTGGAGAAGCTCTGGTCTGAACACAAGACCTTTGAGAATGGACTAAACAAAATCACTGTCTGTACTATCCTTCTGGATGCACTGCCTATGAGTGTTCCCAAATCAGCAGCATCTGCAATTACCAAAGGAAATGTGTCAACCAACTCATCCTTTGTGACTCAGTGCTGATGAGAAACCTCCCAAGTTCAAAGAGCTGCAAGATTGTTGGTCTGGATATGGACTTATCTGCATTATGTACATTTGTTATGCTCATCAAGCTCACAATCTCAAAACATTCTGAGCTGTATAAGTTGCAAGAGCCCAGAAGGAGATGCACAGGTGCTCTTTGAGTACTATGTCATCCCCACATTCAATCCACTCCTGCTGGTATTGAGGACCTGTCAGCCAAGATTGTATTGGTGTCATCATCACTAGCCTACTATGCAAAGCTACAAAGGAATATAGATAGATAATACATTAGTAGTTACAATTACAATAGTACTGTATACTTAGAGATTATACTATGGACTTTTTCTGCTTTTTTGACTCTTCACAAATGAGTCTGACTTTTTTTTGTTGGCGCGCAGCGACGTCGGACGAACGAGTTTGTTATAAACGAGTGACTCAGTCTCGATGGTAGAACAAAGACTTCAATTAGTTACCTATAAACGAGTGACTACAGTAACAAGTGAGCTAGGAACTAATGCAGTAGAATATAATCTCACCTCAGTCTTGATGGTAGAATGAAGACTGAGGTGCGTCGTAACGGACGGACTTCTTATATAGGTATGGTTAGTTGATAAGCGTGTACGTAGGAACGGGAAGACATGGGAACAAGGTGAACATGTGTAGTATATGTGATTAGACTTGAAATGATCTAAGTATTAGTCCAACACTCCCCCTCAAGTCTAGAATAGTCCGAGCATTTCTACGAACCTAAGTAATTTTGGACGCAGTAAAGCTTTGGTGAGTATTGTCAGATGGCTCGTGCACAGGGAACTAGCTCAGAGGCAAACTCAGTGTCTGGTGTGGAACACTAGATATAACTAACCTAGCTCAGAGGCAAACTAAGTAAGTTAGTACTAAGTAAATGAAAGTGTGACTAGATGTCTTACCTCAGTGTCTGGTGTGGAACACTGAGGTGAAAAGAGTCCTCGAGCGGATGAAAAAACCTCTGTGCTTACATAAGGATACTCGTCGCACAAATAAGGAAACTAACAGTAAAGCCTAGAGAATGGTAGTGATGAAGTAGGTCTTTCAACAGTGAGCACGTCCATGACCATGGTGTCCATGGGGCAGTACGAAAGTAGAATGTGGTCATTCTTGACAGGGTGAAACTTATTGTTATGCATGAGTGTGATTGTGCCCTGGTTGTCACAATGTAACAGAGTGGGCATGGTGATGGGCGCGCAAATTTCAGCGACAAGATTTCGAAGCCATAAAATGTCCTTCAGCGTGTTAGTCATCACAACGTACTCGGCTTCCGTCGATGATAGCATGACAATGGATTGTTTCTTCAATCCCCATGTGATCGGCATGCCTGCGAGTGATACGACATGGCTCAATATTGAATGCCGGTGATGTTGTGATCCCCAATCAGTGTTGACATAGGCAATAATGCCTTCGTCTGGATCGGTGAGGTTTAGCACATAATCGCACGTTCCTTTGAGGTAACGCACAACATGTTTTCCCACTTCCCAATGTGCACGACCGGGATTCTGCATAAATTGCAAGAGAGTCAAAGTGGGGAATGAGATGTTGGGACAGGTTGTGAGCACTGACCAAGTGACAGATCCGACAAGTTCTTTGTATGGGACGTTTTGCATGTCAGCGGTGTCATGCACCAAACGTGTTTGGTACTGTGGACATGGAGAAAGTTAGCCAATGAAACTAATGTGAAGAACGCACCCAAGATCTGTTGAAAGATTGTCCCGACTTGAGGGATACAGACAGCCCTCGCTATCCATATCACGCAAAGTCAAGACTATCCTTATGCGAAGAATGAATACAAGCTCATCATAGCCATCTATCGCACAAGAATGACTATCCTGGAGCAAGAGATGAATGCCATCGTCTGGCAGTCATCCCTCGCACAAGAACCGCCAAGAAGCAGAAGAATCCAAGGATTGATGATTATTTCAGTATGAGAGAGGAATGCAACCTACTGCAGTCCAGCTCCCATACCAGAACAACCAAAGAAGCAGAAGAAATGATAGAGAAACGAAGGAGAAAAGGAAGAATCATTTTTAGCGCCCAAATGTCAAATTTAGGCACCCAGTGCTGGCATTCCGATATTTTGAATAGCTCCGCCATTTTTGAAGCTATCAATCATGTGACTATACCATCATGGAGCCTAGACCGTGGTCTATCTGCCTGTCAAGTTCCGACGTAAATCTGTTTATTTCCCACAGAGATATTCCACCCGCAATCCAGACACCCGCTTCATCACTCACTATGGAGTCCGCATTTTCTCTGGAATGTTTCTCCGCTATTGCAGCAGACCTCAACTATGTCCTGCTCTTGGGACAGCCTCTCCCTGAGCTCCTGTGTACTGTCTGGTACATATCTTCCCAGCCTTCTCCCTCAGTCCCTCTCGTTCTCGGTCAGCACGTTCTCCTCGTCAGTCCTGCGTCGCGCATGTACTTTGGTCATCTCAAGTCTATCGTTAGACTTGAAAATTCATACCTGGTCGTCTCTGTGTCTCCTGAGTCCTCTGCATATGGTCCTTTCATCCCAGAGTCCTGTCACATCCATCTCCCTCTATCATTCATCTCACTTCCCTGGACATGTCGAATTCGCTACTTGTGATTCTCTTCCCTGCTATCCCGCAACAAACATGAATGAAACAGTGCTCTAGAACCCTTCTTAGGAGCCCTAATAGAGTACAGAACCTTCCCCTCACTACTCAAGGGAAGACTGCACTTCAGGAGCACCAAATTTCGCGTTTTTGCTCTACAGAAGCTCAATCCAAGGGATTTGTGACACTCTGTGACCAGCTGTGACTCTACTTGTCATTCCAGGCCCCCTGACACTGCTCTTCTGGTCGGATCAATTCTTTTATTATCCCCCAGCCACTCCCATCAGTGGCACTGCTTCAGAAGCTCATCTCCAGATCTAAAGTTCAATCAATCACAGGTTGTGCTTCCCTTCTGTCTGAGTCACACAGAGTCACTCTGGCTCACTCTGACTCACTCTGCTGCACATTATTCATCCCCTCTTGGCATTACTAATCCCCATTACTCCCCTTACCAATCACTTACCAATCATCCTTCAAATCATGCTTATCATGCTGCTTATCAATTCATGACTCATGCCCCTATGATTCATATGCATTATGTCATCGCAAATGCTCATTTAGCTTCGATCTACTCATCCCCTGCTTTCCCCCCCCTCTCTTTTGGGCCCCATGCAATGATTTTTCCATATTCTTGGTTATACACCCCTTTTTACCTATGTTTTTGCTCTTTCCCTTGGCTCAGCAGCTTGTTCAGGCTCTCCCCATCGATGACTCAGCCTGATTACACTGCTTATCAATCGCTTACCAATTTCTTACCAATCTCTTACCAAGCACTTAGTCATTTGTGCTTACAGGGCCACAGCCCCTCCTGTATATAAACCAGCAGCCAAAGGCTGCAAGGAAGTGTCTGCTTCCCCCTCAATAAAGCGACCACATTCACTCTCCCTCACTGTCTATAAGCTCCCTCCTTGTCTTTGGACTTGTAGGTCACTCAGTGCTGGCCTAAAGCTCCTATATTGCTGTTTATCAGATATATCTTGTATCTGATCATTTCTCTAGGCTGAAGCGCAGTCTAGCATCTCTGTCCACTCCATCCCATCACTGTCCATCGCATTCTTGAAGCAGGAACTGTCCCCTTGCTTCCCTGTTGTCCCATCACTGCTATTACCCCCCCATCATCAATCTATCATCGCTCTTCAATCCCAGGACTCTTCCTAACCACTGTGGTAGGCTGAAGAGGAGTCAATACCATCCCCAGTCACATATCATCCCCATCAGAAGCCCTTCCCTTCCCTCCTGCATCCTGCCTGAAGGCGTGCAGCACATCCCCCTGAGGAGATTAAATACCAGAAACGCAAAGGAAGACCACCACTCGCATATTGCTGTCATTTGGTGTTGGTTGTTGGTTGTTCTGACCTCTTCCCTCACTTAGGCACACAGCGGGTTGAGTTGTCGAATAGACATACCATTGGCCTTGTGCCCGAAGGTAGGCCTGCATGGAGGTATGCCACTGGTGCCAATTTGAGCCAGTGAAAAGGGGAACCATTTTGTCGAGAGCGCTGGACATGGTGATGTTCTGTTGGGAGTCAACAGAGTCAGCAAGTGAATGCGACAACGGACAAGCAAGAAAAGAAGAAACACCTGAGTGCTAGTGAAAGCACTTCTGTCAACAGCTAACTCATGACTAGGTCATGCCAGCGCAAGTCGTCGACAATGTTCGCCATGATTGACACAAGTCATCGACGAACTTTGCCTGTGGCAATACAGGTGCTCAACTAGGAGCTCACTGTCTGGCGCAAGTCGTCGACTGACTTCACCTTGTGGCTGTGCAGGGGCTCAGCTAGGAGCTCACTGTGGTCCACAGCGTCAAGCTAGTTAAAGCGACGCTCAGGGAGCTGGAGTGCTGTCTGGTGCATTGCTGCACACAGTGCGCTCACAGGGCTCATAACCTGTTGAAGCAATACCTATATACATAGAGGAACTGCTACTCCAACTCACCTGTTGGGTGGAGTGCACAACCAGAGATGGTAGCGGTAGCTGGTTAAGAGCTGTTATATTATATAAGTGATGGACACTGTTTATATACAACAAATAGTGTGACATGTGACTGTGATGCGTGACGTGTGACATGTAACATCTACTCTAAAGAGGACTATTACTAATTCTACACTAATATGGGTCGCAGTCTTGTGTGCACTTTGTCGATGGTTTACACCGGGTGCATGTGCGACTTCAACACTCACAAGGTGCCCTTGGAGTTTGCCTGTTGGGAGGTGTCCACCCTGGGCTGCTGAACAAAGCTG
Organism: Scleroderma bovista; assembly: GCA_037178675.1. Classification (NCBI taxonomy): domain Eukaryota; kingdom Fungi; phylum Basidiomycota; class Agaricomycetes; order Boletales; family Sclerodermataceae; genus Scleroderma; species Scleroderma bovista. Next base: position 52,437 of record JAYMGJ010000298.1, read on the forward strand.
TCTGAGATTCATGTCAAATGAGGGATACAGATCCAATACATATACTTACATGTGTTTGGTGCTCCATCATCTATAAACCTCACATTTTGTGGCCTGCTCATGGTTGCTGGTGATGTATGAGTCAATAGAGGGCTTGTGGTTGACAGGCTGCAATCATTTATGTTCAGTCCCACAGCTTATATAATATATCTCCCACTACTAAGAAATGAAATGTTTAAAGGGTAAATAATGGTCAGAATCAACCATCTTATGTCATTAATGGAATCTGGGGTGGAATTCGGGTACTGCATATCACTCTCAATGGATTCCAATTGTTCTATATTGTGGTAGGAATGAGATATGTATCAAAACAAAGCTTGCCAACCCATTGTAGGTCTGCATCTGTGACTATTTGTTAATAAATACAAACAGTGAAACATGTTTAGCACACCCGCGGTCATGATTCCCTAAATGGATGTTGCGGGTACCATGTTCCCTGCCTTCCGATCTTCAATGTGTGCCACGGGCATTGTATCCAATAAATCTTAGTGTCAATAATGTTGCTTAGACTAGCTACCTGATCACAAATTTTCAATCATTGTTGTCTCTATTCCATTTACTACTAATCTTGCACCTGTGATACCGGTAAATCTGACATACACTGGCTCTTCCCATGGTCAATTCACTTGGACAATCCATGTGACTGTCCATTCCATTTATACCTCAGTGATTAAATTTACACATTGATGTGGGTGTCTGACTAACTATATGGAGCATTTAATCATTACCAAATACAGCTTCTGTGGGTGTACAACACTGGGTGAACCTGGGTGATGTACCATGCATGCAGTTGAAAAACCACACAGAGATTATTAGCATGTGGTGTGGCATTGAGTGATGTATCAATGCTGTCAGATTCAGCCCACAGGTATGTGACACTCACTGACATAATCATAATAAATATTCAACATACCACACAGCTTCCACACCACAAACTTGTTGTCCACTCCCACTCAGCTCATTTTCACTTCACTATGTCTACCCAACAATCCAACACTCAGCTCGCATCCTCCTCCAACATTACTGAAGATTTTGGAGCCCCCATGATGCCTGGAGAAGTCATCGTGGATGCCACCAGCTTCATCACTGTGTAAGTCACAACAATTAAGAAAACCAAGGATACTGGATTATGGCTGGGCATCCATTGTGATGTCTGGGCCCAGCTGGTGAGTAATTAATTTAAATCATTGACTATATCTAACAATTGTCAGAACTGTGTTCAAGAGGTGGTGGGGAACCTACCCCGGGGTTTTAACATCCCCCCCATGCTCATGTCCCTTGACTGCAACCTCGAGGATCCATCAGAGGGAATCACCACGTGGCCAAAGTGGCCCTGACTCCTGCAGTGTCTGCAGAGGATGTCTCCGACCATCCCTGGTGCAACTGCAGTCAAGACTCCAATCACAGTGATGGTGTTCCCGAACCAAGTGATGAAGGTCAGGTGGACAGTGAGCAGGCAGCAGAGCAGAGGGTGGAGGAGGAGAGGGTGGATAAGGGGAAGCAATGGGCACATGAGGTGAGTAGCCATGACACTGGCCCATCTGAGGCAGTAGCTCCAGAGGAGGGGAGAGGTCGTCGTGGTGGACATGCACAGACTTGAGGATGTAGCCAGTCCCGTTGCCCTCACAAGTGGGTCAAGTTGGCCCCCATTGTTGACAGCGATGACGAAGACACCACCAAGCCTATTTGTCATGGTGTCATGAAGACCTACAACCTTCACAATCCCCCTCCCAACTTCCCCATCCTTCCCACAATGGATCGATGTGACCACTGTGCCCGTCGCATGTTACCCTGTGCCAGGAAGGAGGACCGTGCATGCTTCCACATCAGCAAAACTACAGGCATCTTAAAATGTACTTAATCTGACTTATTTACTTTGGCTTTGCAATCAAGTCACTCAGTGAAGTAAGCAAGCAAGTAAATTTTATTAAGTCATCTAAGTAATACAAAGTTGGCTAAGTAAGGTGTGGGGGGGTCACCACTGCTGCTGTCCTCGTCATTGTCATCCTTGCTGCTGTTGCCATTGCTGCTGCTGCTGCTGGACAATGATGTTGCCATCAATGCTGGGGGTGGGGGTCGTCATCATTGTCGTTGTGGACAATGCTGGAGGTGGGGGTGGGGTTCATTGTTGTCGCCATCAACGCTGATGCTGGGGGTCGTTGTCATCATGGACAAAGAGGTGGGGGTGGGACTCATTGTCGTCAACACTGAAGGATGCTGGGGGTCATTGTCATCATGGATGAAGAGGTGGGGGTGGGACTCGTCGTCGTTGACACCGAAGGTAGGGGTGGGGGTCATCATTGTTGTTGTTGTTGTGTCTGACACTGGAGGTGGAGGTGGGGTTCATCGCTGTCGATGCTGATGCTGGGGGTTGTTGTCATTGTGGATGACACTGGAGGTAGAGGTGGGGGTTGTTGTTGTTGTTGTCACCGTCGCTGTCAATGCTGGAGGTGGGGGTGGGGGTGGGGGTCATCGTCGTCGCCGGTGACGCTGGAGGTGGAGGTGAGGGTCATCATCGCCATTGACACTGGAGGTGGGGGGTCGTTGTTGTCATGGACAATGCTGGAGGTAGAGGTGGGGGTTGTTGTTGTTGTTGTCGCCGGTGACACTGGAGGTGAGGGTCGTCATTGCCATTGACACTGGAGGTGGGGGTTGTCATCATCGTCACTGTTGACGCTGGAGCTGGGAGTGGGGGTGGGGTCGTTGTTGTGGGGTGGTGGTGGTCTGCATCATTGACGCTGCTGGGTGGTGGTCGGCAATGTAGGCGCTGTGGCTGGGGATTGGTGATGGTGAAGGCAGAACAGGACTTAGAGAAATTTTGAAGTGTTGTGATTTGTAATCAAAATCACAACACTTCAAAATTTCTCTAAGTCCCATTCTGCTTTCCACCACTGCTGACGGCGATGACAGGTAAGCAATGCCCCCAGATCAATGATGATCACCACTGACGACGACACCAGTGGCCACCCCCTCCTAGCTCCAGCATTGACAGCCGTCCACCACCCATCAACGATGACAATGATGACTCCTCCACCCCCAGCTCCAGCTCCAGCGTCAACAATGACGGTGACCCCACCCCCACCCCCAGCTCCAGCGTCAATGGCAAGGACCCCCACCCCACCTTTGGCATTGATGGCAACAATGACTGTCCCCATCCCCAGCTCCAGCAACAATGGCGATGACGACCCCTACCCTCCAGTATCAATGGCGACGACGACAGCTCCAGCATCAACAGTGACAACAACGACCCCCAGCTCCAGCGTCATCCATGATGACGACAATGATGACCCCCACCTCCACCTCCAAAATCAACGGTGACAGCGATGAGCCCCACCCCCACCTCTTCGTCCATGACAACGATGACCCCCACCCCCACCTCCAGTGCTGTCCACGATGTCGACGTCCACGATGTCAACCCCCCACCCTCAGCTCCAGCGTCATCCATGACGACGACAATGACAACCCCCACCTCCACCTCCAGCATCAATGGTGACGGCGACAAGCCCCACCCCCACCTCTTCATCCATGATGATGACGACCCATCCCCACCTCCAGCGTCGACAGCGATAACAACTGCCCCCATCCCCACCCCACCTCCAGCGTTGACGGCGACAGCAACAACCCCCAGCATCAACATCGACAACAACAACAACAACAACAACAACAACAACAACAATGACGACAACCCCCAGCATCGGTGATGACAGCATCACCGGCAACGTCGTTGACCAGCAGCAGTGGCAGCAGCAATGGCAGTGAGGTCAACGACCAGCAGTGCAGTAGTGACGAGGGCAGCAGCATTGGTGACACCCCCCCCCTCTACTTTTCTTAGCATACTTTGTATTACTTAGATGTCTTAATAAAATTTACTTGCTTTCTTACTTCCCTGAGTGACTTAATTGCAAAGCCAAAGTAAATAAGTTAGATTAAGTACATTTTAAGATGCCTGTAGTTTTGCTGATGAAGGTGGTGGTCTGCACAGGGAAGGTCTAGCCTGGAAGAAGGGAGAAGGAGCTGTAGGTAACCTCAGTAGTCTGGCAAGCTACTGTATATTAGTATGTACCTGTAGTGTAACTACAAGGTATCAGTAAGTGTATGTGGTGGTTAGTAGATGGTACTCACCCTCAGTATGCTGGCAAGCTACTGAGGGAACTATAGTAATAGTAACTCTACTGTATGTGCGATGTATGCTTATGTAAGTAGGTAAATATACCACAACAATCTGTTTATAACTCCACTGACATGTCCAGTACCTGAGTCTTGTCCAGATCTGTCCAAATATATATTATGTACATTATGGATAATTGTGCACAGTTATGTCACGGTGCTGTACCATAAGTGTACAGATTTGTACAAATGGGGACCCACCTGTACCACTGTAGCAACCATAGCCAACTGTAGCTGGCAGTACAGCTCAGCATAGGGACTTAGGGTTTTGCTGATGTAGTATATATACTGTGCAATCCAGCACCCAGACCATTCGAGCTCATCTTGGGTCTTTGCCCTAGTACTCACATCCTATCTTCCTCTCAGAGTCGCGTGTGTAGGGTCCTTGGTGTTCTTTGCCTAGGGTCGTCTCAATTGGCAGGCCAATTGGTGGATGGAACAGGGTGCCTGCTGCTCCTTTGTTGACAATGCTCTTGAGGAGGTCTCTGGGTATATGCAGCATGGCAGACCATTCTTCAATGGCAGTTAGATTTGCATTTTAGAGGATTGTGGACAGCTGGCGCCAGAAGACATCAGCAAACCAACCCTCCCCTGGACAGTACTGGCCAGTACTGGACAGCTGTCCCAGACTGTCCCAAACTGTTCCATAATACTTATACAAGCCAACAGTACCAATATCTTTACTGTCTGTACTTAGCTTTCAACTATCTTAATTCACTCAATGGTCAGGTTAATCAGTTTATATTAATTGTGTAGTACAAACAATAAATATTATGTACTAATGGCAGTGGTCAAGGTGGTAGCTGGTGTCATCATCAATGATGGTGGTGGCATGTGGTGGCATCATTGCTGGTGATGGGGTGGCCATCAACAGGTGGTGGGTGGGTGGTGATCCCATCATCAACACGGGGGGAGGTGACGTCATCATCATCGTTGTTGGTGATGGGGTGGCCATGGTCGCTGATGGTGGCAGCGTCATCGTCAATGCTGGTTGTGGGGTGGTGGTGGTGGGTCGCTGATGGTGGCAGCATTGTTGTCGACGCTGGTTGTGGGGTGGTGGTGGTGGGTCACTGATAGTGGCAGCGTTGATGACGCAGGTGGTGGTTGTGTCATTGTTGATGCTGGTTGTGGGGTGGTGGTGGTGGCCACGTCATCGTCGATGCTGGTCATGGTGGTGGTTGCGTCAAAGGCAGTGGTCATGTCATCGTCAACGTTGGTGGTTGTCATGTCGCCATTGACACTGGTGGTGGTGGCCATGTCGCCGTTGATGTTGGTGGTGGTCACATCACCGTCAATGCCAATGGTGGTTGCATCGTTGTTGTCGCTGATTGTAGGGTGGTGGTGGTGGCCACGTCGTCGTCATCGTCGCTGGTCATGGTGGCTGTCAGGTGGTGGTTGACACGTGGTGGTGGATGGAGAGGATAAGGATGAAGGACTTAGAGAAATTTTTGAAGTGGGTGTGTGTGCGCATGTTTGTGTACATGGTTATATCAGCATATTGAACTACCAACATTTCCTAATAGTATTTACCACGTCACTACCCGCCTCACCCACAGCCACCCCACCAGCATTGTCGATGCGACCACCCATCAGTGACAATGATGATGATGATGACCCCACCATGGATGACAGCAATGAAACTAACCACCACCACCACCACCACCACCACTAGCATCGTCGACCAGACAATGATGATGATGGCTAGGCCACCACCATCACCCATCATCACCAGCGTCGATGACAACCACCAATGCGAGGTCAACAACGACCTCACCACCAATGTCATCGACATGGTCACCGACGACAATGACAACCCCCCACCACTATCCCCCGCATCGATGGTGGCGACGCAACCACCCACATCCCCAGTGTTGTCGACGTGGCCATTAACAACAATGACGATGTCACCATCAACATTGTCGATGTGGCCACCGACGACGATGACAATGACCCCCCATCACCATCCCCAGTGACGACATGACGATGTGACCACTGTCACGCACCAAACAGGTTTGGTACAGTGAACATGGAAGATAACACCTATATTGAATGATCCTTATGTGAAGGATAAGCACGACAGACCCTCATCATAGCCATCTATCACACAAGACGACTATCCTGATGCGAGAGATGAATGCCAATGCAGACAGTCATCTATCGCACGAGAACCGCCGAGAAGCAGAAGAAACTGAAGGAATAACGTCAATTGTGGTATGAGAAAGGAATGCACACGTCTGCAGTCCAACTCCCATACCAGAACGATCAAAGAAGCCAAAGAATTGATGGAGAAACGAAGGAGAAAGAGAAGAAATGATTTTTAGCGCCCAAATGTCATTTTTAGGCACCCAGTGCCAGCATTCCGATATTTTGAATAGCTCCATCGTTTCTGAAGCTATCAGGCACGTGACTATACCGTCAGAGAGCCTAGAACGTGGTCTATCTGCCTGTCAAGTTCCGACGCAAATCCGTTCATTTCCCACGGAGATATCCCCCCCGCAATCCAGACGTTCGCTTCATCACTCACTATGGAGTCTGTATTTTCTCTGGATCATTTCTCCGCTATTGCTGCAGATCTCCACTATGTCCTGCTCTTAGGACAGCCTCTCCCAGAGTTCCTGTGCACTGCCTGGCACATATCTTCCCAGCCTGCTCCCTCAGTCCCTCTCGTTCTTGGTCAGGGTGTTCTCCTCGTCAGTCCTGCGTCAAGGATGTACTTTGGTCATCTTAGGTCTATTGTCAAGCTTGAGAAGTCTTCTCTGGTCGTCTCTGTGTCCCCTGAGCCCTCAGCCTATGGTCCCTTCCTCCCAGATACTTGCCATGTCCATCTTCCTCTGTCGTTCGTCTCACTTCCCTGGATGCGTTGAATTCAATACTCTATCCGCTTCCCTACTTTCAGACGACGTCCCCCAGCACCATGACAGTTATTCCCCCCACTTTATAGTGCTATTAGGAAGAACCCTCTCTTGTTCTTTCCCAGAAGAGAGCTCGTCAAGGGAGCCCATGGTTGCGCTTCAGCGGTGCTAGAACACATGCACTATACCTTAGTGTATGCTGACCCCCCCAAAAAGACCTCTGGACCCCTGGTACCCTTCTTGTGGCTGTTTTGTCTTGGATCAATCCCCCTATTAATCTCAGATCTTCCCCATTGTTGTCCCATCAAATTCCTGATGGTACACAGCCCCCCATCAAACTTCTTAGGCTGTGCATCAATGACTCCTTCTGCTGTGCAGTGACTCATCCCTTGCTTACTGATGCTCTCTTGTCATCAGTATTACTCTATCCCTTTCGCATTTTTGGTATATTACTCAGCTGATGACTCACTCCCTTACCAATCAATCTTGTCATGCAGCTTACTCATTCCTTTACTCAGCAGCTTATTCATGCTTCCTATGCTTACTCATTCCTGCTTATCCCTTGCTTACTGATCGCTTACAAACCCCTTACAAAGCTCTTACCAATCCCTTACCAATCCTTGACAAATTCTGCTTACTCCCTTCTCTTTTTGTACTTTAATGCTGTGCCCCCCCATGTATTTAAACCCCTGGGCTCAGCCCAGTGAAAAAAGACCCAATTGCACGAAATTATCCCTCTCTCAGACTCTCTCAATCAGTCCTTGTAGGCTTCAGTGAAGGTCTAAAGGCTCAATATTGTCAAGTTTATCCAAGTTATTCAAGATCTATTCTTTATACTAGGCTCAAGCGGAGTCTAGGCTTCATACCAGTCAATCTTCCTCGCCTCTGGACATCAGAGGCATCCCTGCCCCTTTGCTGCACCAATCTCTAGGTGTAGTATCGCTGTTTCAGTCTCAGTCTACCCAATCCCCGCTTTGACACTTCCTAGGCTTTAGGAAGAGTCCAGACCCCTATCCCCTTCGTCTTCTATTACTCCTGTACCCCAGGAGTATCCTGCATCACCGTCTGCATCACCCTGTTGGTGTAGATCCCCTTTCCCCCTCCTCAGCATATCCTCTCTGGACACCGCAGAGGTAAAACCACCACTCGCACATTTTTGTAGTCCTTTGTTGGTGTTGTGTTTAGGTTATTACTCCGACCCAAATCCACACTTTGACTCACACCGAGACCGGTGTCTTACCACCGGGCCACCACCATCCTGCTTGTCTGCACATTACCTTTATCAGAAAACACCTTCATGTCAATCCAACAGTCATATTGCTTACCAGACATCCCCTGGTTTATGTGACCTTGTGGATCTTCCACTACCTTTGCCTTCTCCTTCCCTTTCTTAGATGGACTGGCTGGCCAGGATCGGGATTGGTGTCCTGCCAACTCTCCACCACTCTCCTCGGTTCCTGCACCTTGGCTCTTCAGAACAGAAATCAATTGGGATTATAAATGTGGTGTGCTCACATAATTTCCCACTATCCATGTCTTCATTCCTCTCCTTCTCCTTTCCTTTCACCTGTGTTACCGGTGTTGTTGTTGGTGCAGGAGGAACTGGCAGGGCGGGCTCCTGGAGATTGTACCATGGGTGATCCTCGACATCTTTGTCCTTTGCCTGACGGATGCGCTCCCAAGGTGGCCATTTCTTCGCCTCAAGAAGTGAGTCGGGGCTCACCATGAAGGCATCAGCCGCGATGACATGGATCAGGATTGCAAAGCCGGCCGGCAACTGATCTACAATGGCAGTGACCTCTTTCTGTGGGATTGATGGGTACAGATATCAAACTATGTACTAATAACTCACCAGCCTATCCCATACAACCTGTGTGGTTTCCTTCCAGTATTCCGTAGTGCTATTATATTTGAGACCGTCGGTATATTGCCGTATGACCTTGGCTGCCTGGGTAACAATCGCCTTTGCATGGTCCTCACCGGTGCCAATGGAGGAGGTTAAGGCATTGGCTTCTGATGACATGGATAAAGGTTTTGCAGTTGAATGCAATGGGATTTGATGGGAGTGAATGTGGTGGAGGAAAGGCAAGGGAAATATGCCGGTATGGCCACTATATATTGTTGAAACTGATTACATAACATATTCCCATGTATTGTGCACAATGATCCAATACAAATTATGATATGCAGACAAAAAACAAGATAAATGGAACACATGTAAAATCAATAACCGGTTGCTTCAGTGCCACAAACACACACCGGTGAATTCAATTAGTCGCCGGTAATCATATGTACCTCATGAATAATAGTGATTAACATAATTCACACATGACAATGTGGTGGAACCGGTGACTGGTCCTTGCTTGGCTGTTGGTACCCAAACTGCACTGGTGATCATATTGATTATATAATACACCTTGGTGTTCTTGCCCTTGACCCGGTTGTTCGCATCCTATTTGTTCTACTATCACAAAACACAATTCCATTGATGGATACTGAACATTCAACAAAATGTGTAAGGTTCTCGTCAACAAGACAGGTGAAGCACTGTAAGTCCCAATAATTTCCCATTGATATGTGACAAACTATTGTAGTCATTCAACCTTCACCCGGTGGAAGTTCATGCCCCAGTTCACTCACCACAGTGGAGGAGGATGAGGATGCCATGTCGGTTGATGAGCAAAGTGCCAATGAAAGCTTCACACTAGGTTCAGAACCCCCCATTGGCTCCCCTGATTCGTCCCCAACTCCTGAGGCTCCTCTCCACTCATTCTCTGAGGACACCGAATTCACCTGTGGGCCAGAACCAATAATTGCTTTCTCCCTGAGATGACCCTAGGCAGAACACCTAAGACCCAACTACACGCGAGACTCTGAGAGGAAATAGGACGCGAGGATCTAGAGCAATAACCCAAGATGAGCTCGAATGGGGAGCCTCTGGGTGCTGGATTGCACGGTATATATACTACTATACACGAGGGCTACGCGAGGCTATCCATGAGGCTACGTGCAGGTGGAAGGCTATGTAATGACATCACTGTGGAGCTAAGGCTATGCGTAATGATGTCAAGGGTGGCAGCGTGTACAGCACGAGGTACAGGTCTAGACTAGGTAGATAAGATAGAGGCTGTACACTAAGATAAGATAAACGCTATCTAATCGCAGATTAGATAAGATAAAAAGTTGGACCGTAACACTACTCCCCCCTCAGGTGCAGGATTCCAGACTGCAGAACTGAGCGTCGCAAACCGTGAGGTTTTCGGGGATACGACTAAATAACGAGTCAAAGTCCGTTCGGGCCATACGAAGCTTCCGAGGAGCAGAGGGATTTTCTCGGTAAAAGCGCTCGACTACCAGAGGAGAATTCTTTAAATTCGATGAGGGCTCCCATGTTCTCTCATGTTCTTCGTACCCTTTCCAGTGTACCAAATACTGGAGCTGCCTTTTATAAATACGAGAGGCTACAACATAGTCTACTTCGTACTCTTCATCGCGTTCTTCAGAGACATGTATCGGACCAGGCCGAGACACGGGTTGACCGGGAAGAGGGCCTAAATACGGTTTAACCCGAGAAACATTCACAACCGGGTGAATCCGAAGAGTTTTTGGGAGCTTAAGCTCAACCGCATTCGGGGTTACTCGAGCGACCTCATAGGGACCGATCCACTTCTCCGTGAGCTTCTTAGAAGTACGATTTAGCATACGAAGGTTATCTGTAGAAAGCCAAACCTGTTGGCCTACAACATAGTCCGGGGCGGGGTTTCTATGCTTATCCGCCTGAAGCTTCATATTACGTTTTGCCTTCTCAGAAGACTCAACAACTTTATTAAATATGGCGGCAAAGTCTTTAGCCGCTGGGGCTACTGTGTCGATTGGCTCAACACCCATACGAGGGGAATAACTCCGGGTAATTCCAAACGGTGAATCAGTGGTCACCTCCGAGACCGTGTTGTTCCAAACGAACTGGGCAATCTTGATCCATTTGGCCCATTCGTTCTGACGATCGTTGACGTAGGTTCGGAGATACTGATTAATTTCGCGGTTCAACCGCTCCGTTTGACCATCGGTTTGAGGGTGAAATGCCGTGGACATTTTCCTTTTAACGCCTAAAAGTCTATACAACTCCCCCAGGAAGTTGCTTGCAAAGACCGATCCGCGGTCTGACACGACGGAAGACGGGAGTCCATGCTGACACCAGACATGATCTCTAAATAACTCAGCGGTTGACAAGGCGGTTTCCTCTTTAGTGCAAGGTACAAACACGACCTCCTTGGAGAACCGATCAACCACGACTAATATATAATTGTAACCGAGGGATTCCGGCATCTCGGTAAAGTCCATAGTGACGTCAAGCCACGGGCCGCTAGGGGTAGGGAGAGGGATAAGACTTCCAGAAGTCTTTTGATTCGACACCTTGGACTGTTGGCACTTTTGACAGTGCTTTACGTAGGTTTGAATCTGCTCTTTCATCCCTTTCCAAGAATAATGCTTCCTGAGCGCGTTATACGTAGCTTTTACTCCTTTATGACCCGCAACAGGAGTATCGTGAAAGTTCGTAATGAGCGACTGTCGCTCTTCGTAAGACTGATCAGTGGCGTCGATCAGCTTAATAGATACCGGGTTCAACAGGACCTGGTCCTTGTTATCGTCGGAACTAGATACGTAATGGTCCGATCGCCTGCTAAGCGGATCTGCAACGTGCATCTGAGTTCCTTTCTTATAGATAAGCGAATAGTTAAACCGCGTCATCCACATCTGCCAGCGCGCTTGGCGCTTAGACAAATTCTGCGACTTGGTGAAGTACGTTAAATTATGATGGTCCGTGTAGATCTCAAAGGCGTAAGGAGTGGCCTCGAGATAATGGCGCCAGGCCTCAGTTGCTTTTATGATGGCCAGCATCTCTTTATCGTGAATAGGATAATTTCGTTCTGGAGGTGTCATGGAATGTGACATGTACGCGACGGGTCTGAATTCGCCGTCTTCGCACTTCACGGATATCACTCCCCCGACGGCGAACTCAGACGCATCGGTTTCGAGGCGGAATTCGCGGTCCTGGTCAGGGTACTGGAGTACCGGAGCACGAGTAAAGGCGGCTTTCAAAGCTTCAAACGCAGCGCGTTCCTTTTCTCCAAAGTTAAATACTGTATCTTTACACGTAAGGTCCGTCATGGGTCTAGCCATGATCGCATAATCTTTAATGAAACGTCTATAGAAATTGCCGAGACCTAGGAACGCGCGAACCTGCTTTACGTTCGTTGGCTCAGGCCATTTCAAAATAGCATTAACTTTTTCAGGGTCCATTTTGATACCCTCACGTGACACGATCATACCGAGGAAGTCGACTTCGGTGACTCTGAAGCGACACTTCTCTGGTTTGACAAACAAATCGTTATCACGTAAACGTTTCAAAACTTCCAGCACGATTCTATCATGCTTTTCCTGATCGTCCGTGTCCGTAAATATCATAAGGTCGTCGATATACACCACGCAGACATCCGACATATCGTGGAAGATTTCATTCATCATCTTCTGGAATGTCGCGGGTGAATTACAGAGACCGAAATACATAACTAATGGCTCGAAAGCCCCTTTGTGCGTTACAAACGCAGCTTTCCACTCATCGCCTTCGCGAATCCTCACATTGTTGTAACCCCACCGAAGGTCCATTTTCGTGAAGAGTTTACAACCCTTAAGCTTGTCAACAAGCTGAGAGATAAGCGGCAGCGGATAGTTATTCTTAATCGTCCAGTCGTTTACATAACGGTAATCCTGTACCATGCGCTTCTTGCCGTCCTTTTTCGGGATAAAGAAGACCGGTGACGTCTGCTGACTAATAGAAGGCCGAATGTATCCTTTAGCGAGTTGATCATCAAGGAACGATTCGACTTCTTTTTGTTCATCAACAGAGAGCGGGATAAGTCTTCCCTTTTTGGGCGGGAAGTCTTCTTTCAGATCAATTCCATGATCCCAAGGTTTTCTTAGCGGCATGCGCTCTGACGACTTTTTACTAAATACATCTAAGAACTCCCAGTACTCTTTAGGGACCTGCTTCTGAGCTTCTTCTAGGGTCGACTCATCGATAGTGACCTTTGATTCATGAGCTTTTAAAGCTTGTACCCAAGTTTCCTGAGATTCATTTTCTCGTAATAACTTAGCAAAGCGTGTTTCCAAAAGCGACTTGCACTCTGGAGGACACCTAGTTAAATTAACTTTGCCTGTTACCCAATCTATATCGGGGTTGTGCTTCTGAAGCCAGGTGTGGCCAAGGATAAGCGGCACTTTTCCAAGGCACGTGACGGCACACCACAGCTTTTCAGCATGTTTCCCAATACCGACTGTCAACAATACATAATGCGTGATGTCACCCTCCTGATTCCTAGTGCCATCTACGTTAAGCACCGGGACGGGTTTCACCAGCTTAGATAACTGAAGTCGTCGATCAAGAGCCCAGCTCTTGTCAACAAAGCAACCAGTAGCGCCACTGTCTAGCAGAGCGTCTACTTTAATAGTGTTAAGTGGTCCGCGGATGCAGACCGGTACCGTCACTTCACGTTCCATTGTGAAGGACCTTCGTAAGTCCATGAGAACTTCCAAGTTGCCGGCGGGACTTTCCGGTTCCTTAGATGCCAAAGAAGGAGAAGAAATATTTTTATTCGATCGGGAATTAAGCACGCTCGATTTTACTTCCGGCGCCGAGCCCTTTGCAGGGACCCCCTTAGAAGGTACAGTATAGTCCGAGTCACAGTCCATAGTATCAACAGACAACACAGAGTAGCGAGAAGGAGAAACAGAAACAGGAGAAACTACCGAAGACACTTTTTTGTGGGTTTTCGCTATTTTTGTACGTAACAAAGCAATGCGGTATTTAAATATTTCCTGCACTGCAGGAGTAGTAGCGCAAGAAAGTCTATAGTCCAGAATACGTACAGCTAAGTCCAATGAAGACTCGAGAGCGAGGATGCCCGTTTTATCCTCACTCTTTAGTCTTTTAAATCCCTGAAGAATGCCTGCATTTCTGCAAATGTCATTCCTCTTACCGCATTTAGCCGGTCATCCTCCGGCTGGGCTTGCGTTGCCCGTGCTTGTGGTTGCCCACGACGAGGGCGGCGCGGCTTTGTGCACTCACGTGCAATGTGGCCAAACAATTGGCAATTGTAGCATTGGGGCCCTTTACCCCTTTGCTGGTTCACCTCAACGGCACCTATGTCCATCGGGACACCACTCCCCGATGCGGTTGAAGACGAATATGATTGGCCCTGGTAATATCGGGCAGAGCCTTGCCCTTGGAGATTGATGAGGAAGAGTTCTTGGGCTCTTCCCATCGTACGAGCAGAGTTTGCGAGTCGCTCGTAGGTGTCTCGACGCATTCCCTGTATGTAAATTTGCTCCAGGAGCTTTCTCTGGAGCGCACGTTCGAGCAAGTCGCGGGCGTACTCATTCCCACAGTCTCCCTGGTTCTTGAGCGCCTCGAACTGCGCTAAGAAGTCATCAATTCTTTGCCTCGGGCCCTGCCTAAGGCGGAGTAGTTGGGCACGTGCCCACTCAGCATTGTTTCCGGGGAGAAAGAACCTCTCTATCTCCTCCGCGAAGTCAACCCAAGCAGGCCAGGCCGGAGGGGGCGGGAGCTGTCCAGCTGGGACGGGCGGGGCGTTGGCGAGAGCCTGGGCTGCTGCCATGCAGCTATCCAGACGGACTTGAGCCCACCGACCAGCTTTCGGGCCAGTGAGCCGGGAGAGAACTGCTGCGGTGACCTGGGCATCGTTTGCCCCCTCCATCGAGATCTGTAACCAAATCTTGATCTTGGACCACCACTCGTGGAACTTCTGAGGGGAGCCATCGTAACTCCCGGGATCCGCGACCACCTTCTTGCGCGGCGGCGGTGGAGGGTGAGGCTGTGCAGCCGCAAGGGCTGCGATATGCGCCTGGAGGTCAATTTGCCCCTGGATAAGCTGTCCGAGGAGCTGGTTAAGGTCTGCCATGAGGACCTAGTAGGGGTGGAGGCGGGAATAGGGGGTAGGTCTTTGTTTAACCGGTCGGAGACGGGAGGACCGGAACGTGCGGCGGCGAGCGAGCGGGAGGTCTGGCAGGGGCGGAACAGGAAGGGAACGGTGGAAGCCGAGGAGGACTTGGATTTCGAAGTCGCTGACAAGGCGACTGTAGGCGGCAACGGCGTTGGTGAACTGGAACTCCTCTTCGATTGCTGACTCCCTTTCTTGTACTTTGACAAGGGTGTCAGGGCGGGGACCGTAGATAATCGCCAAGCGCTCCTGTTGCGCTTCGACGAGGTGGCGAGGGAACTGGTAAGGTATGGTGGTAACGTAAGGGGTGACGCAGGAGTAAGGTTACTTTTGGGACTAGATCCCCACAGTTGTTCCACTAAACTAAGCGTAAGACTCTGTTCGCCTGTCGCGCTCGCCGGGTCAGGGCAGTGGCACAGCTATGCAGAGAACAAACGGCTAGCGGCTGCAGATCACAAGGTCTACCTCTGCACGGACGCAGGAACTACGGAGTATGTATGTCTCAATCGCCTTGAGGCTGCGAACCTCTCTTGAACGGGCGCCGACCTTCAGACACCAGGCACGACCCTGGGCTGGTGTACAGTACGTAAAGGTAACGGTGCTAGAAACTCCCAATGCCGAAGCACTACGGGAACGGCACTAAAGGCTGGCCGTGAACGAAACAGAAGGTGTGAAGGTGAAGCTCCTTAACCCTGGAGTCCGGGTATAGTTTCCTTATAAGGCTAGGAGAGCGCGTAGTAGAGCGAGTAAGATGTATAGATTCGAGCTCAGGTGAGATGACCCTAGGCAGAACACCTAAGACCCAACTACACGCGAGACTCTGAGAGGAAATAGGACGCGAGGATCTAGAGCAATAACCCAAGATGAGCTCGAATGGGGAGCCTCTGGGTGCTGGATTGCACGGTATATATACTACTATACACGAGGGCTACGCGAGGCTATCCATGAGGCTACGTGCAGGTGGAAGGCTATGTAATGACATCACTGTGGAGCTAAGGCTATGCGTAATGATGTCAAGGGTGGCAGCGTGTACAGCACGAGGTACAGGTCTAGACTAGGTAGATAAGATAGAGGCTGTACACTAAGATAAGATAAACGCTATCTAATCGCAGATTAGATAAGATAAAAAGTTGGACCGTAACAGGCTTATTATGTTAATAGGTACATTGATCACCATGCAAATACACTTGTATTTTAGCATTCTTACAGTCCATCATTTGCCAACACAAACACATCTTGCATTGATGGTCTGGTCAGTCTGATTGGTCTGATGTGTGTCTGAATGTCTGATGGTGTCTGGATGGTCTGATAGTGTCTAAACAAGACCTGGAACACATCTGTAAATATGTCTGTCATCATGCCTGTCAGATGGGTCTGAATTCTGTCTGACAGGCCTGACCCCAGAGTGTCGTCTGACCCCAGACATTGCCCAGGCTGTATCATGCACCCAGGTCACTCAGACAAAATTCAGGACATTCAGACACACGTCGAATTGCTGATGGGGTTCATCGCACCAGGATATGGGTGCTGCATAAATGGCCTGCCAGGAAATGAAGGCATTGGAGGGGGAACACCCTGTCCATGCTCATACTGTGATGCCAATGACCGCGATGATAGAGACTTGCGAAGTTTTTGGAATGAAGCAGGCTCTGAGGGAGGGCATGGTGGAAGCATTCCATGTGGTGGTCCGGGAGGGTGCAGTGGATACGTTGGGCCAGACGCGACCAGGAAACCCCAAAACCATAGCATACGAGTTGATATCTGGGGACTGGATGCTAGCATTGCGAGTAGGTGGGATAACTTGTCCAGGACCGGTAAATGAAGTTGAGGGTGAACTTGCTGTTGCCTGAGCAATGCACCCTGGGATGGGATTCTGTAATGAGGGGAATCACTGCATACCAGGAAGTACTTGAACCCCAGGTGAAACAGGCCCGGTAGAAGTGCTCTCCATACTAGTGTGAGAGCTGTGCAACTGACTAAGAGAATTAGGGTCCCTTCCTTGGGTGGAAGTCTCCTGAGCAGGGGAAGTAACTCTGGAAGGGCCAGAAGCTGACTGCAGACTGGATCTGCTGAAATCCTCATTGGATGCTGGTATCTCAGGCCACTTTATAGTGCTATTAGGAAGAAGAACCCTCTCTTGTTCTTTCCCAGAAGAGAGCTCATCAAGGGAGCCCATGGTTGCACTTCAGCGGCACTAGAACACATGCACTATACCTTAGTGTATGCTGACCCCCCAAAAGATCTCTGGACCCCTGGTACCCTTCTTGTGGCTGTTTTGTCTTGGATCAATCCCCCTATTTATCTCAGATCTTCCCCATTGTTGCCCCATCAAATTCCTGATGGTACACAGCCCCCCATCAAACTTCTTAGGCTGTGCATCAATGACTCCTTCTGCTGTGCAGTGACTCATCCCTTGCTTACTGATGCTCTCTTGTCATCAGCATTACTCTATCCCTTTTGCATTTTTGGTATATTACTCAGCTGATGACTGTCAAGTCCGGGTCTACTCCGGTAGGAAGTCCGGTCAAGTCCGGATGAAAACAGACGAGGGCAGAGGTCAGAGGTTTGGGCAGAGGTTAGCCCGGGCCGGAGTTGCGACCGATTGGATTCAACGACAAGGACAATGAGCGTTGATCCCTTGCGTAGGTTCCAGTCAGGTGGAGATGGAGACGGAGACAGACAAGGGGACAGGAGTAGTAACTTAGATGATTTCAGACTGAGGTATACAAGGTAAACTAGAGGGTACTTATACTAAGTAGAAACTAGGGTCGAGTACATACGGTGACAAGTAAACAACCTAATAGCGGACAAGGGACGACTGGAGTTAGGACTAGGTCAGGTCCGGTGAAAATAAAGTCAGGACCGGGTAAAATAAATCAGGTCCGGTGAAAAAGCTACAAGGTATAGGATATATCGAGTTCACGGAGAACTCACGTCAAGGCAGGGTAGACGGCGAGGTGTAGTAAGAGCGAATGGAGTATAGACCAAGGGTCGTAGTTAGCGGAAGGTTATCTGCGCGACCGTGACCGGAGTAACTGAGAACGACCGGAGTTGAGCTATGGGGCTGCAATGCGACCGGAGTAACCGGATAGGATCCGGAGTTGGACATGGTCGTAACAATGACTCACTCCCTTACCAATCAGTCTTGTCATGCAGCTTACTCATTCCTTTACTCAGCAGCTTATTCATGCTCCCTATGCTTACTCATTCCTGCTTATCCCTTGCTTACTGATCGCTTACAAACCCCTTACAAAGCTCTTACCAATCCTTGACAAATTCTGCTTACTCCCTTCTCTTTTTTTATACTTTAATGCTGTGAGTATCCTGCATCATCGTCTGCATCACCCTGTTGGTGTTGATCCCCTTCCCCCCTCCTCAGCACATCCTCTCTGGACACCACAGAGGTAAACCACCACTCGCACATTTTCATAGTTCTTTGTTGGTGTTGTGTTTGGGTTATTACTCTGACCCAAATCCACACTTTGACTCACACCAGGTGCTACTCCAATGAAAAAGGGGACAGGTCCAACAGGAGGAGATACAACTCCAAAAGGAGGAGATGCAAGTCTGACATAGAGGAGGACAAGTCCTACAGGGGAGGAGTTCAGCACCTGAGGAACATCAGCAAAACAGCACTTTTGCCATCCCAAGTTTTGACATATCACATGAGCAATTTAGTTTCTACAGTCAAACCCAGTATGTAAAAAGCTTATTTTTGATACAAAGAAGGTTCAGTGAAATTTTTAGGCAAGGTTTATAGGCCAGTTTTTTTTGTCCATTTTCTGTACAGCTCTGTATTACTAGGTACCTGTCACGACCGTGACATCCAATCACCCTGTACCCTATTGTCCGATCGCGTCCACGCGTTCGCTGCCCGTTTTATTGTATGTACTCCCTTTTCCGTTTCTCTCTATCTGTCCTGTATCGCCACCGATCGGTGAGCGTGTTGTCCGTTCTGTCTCCCTGTACGATTACCTAATATGTTTCCTTTCTTGTTTCCGGTTACTATACGTTCCCGTCCCATTGCATTACTAATACGATACTCATCGGTAATCCGGTTATCGCACTTACCGTACTTACTCAGCGTGCAGCGCGACTGCGCTCGTCATTCGTCAGTAATCCCGACTTCCCGTACATCGCCTCATCCGTTCCACTCAGTATAAATACCTAGATACTCGGTCTGTTGTAGTTCAGTTCGAATATCGAATAAGATACTTCTCCTCTGTTCTCCCTTCGCACTCTCCGTCTCTGTCTCGTGCAAGCACTCGGTCGTAGACCGTTTACCCTCGGACTCTCCGTCAGACCCTCGGTTGGTCTTCCTATCATTCGGGAAGTGCGACTATGCTACGTAGCATCTCGGTCTTACCGCTAGACCAACCCCTGACCCCCTGACCCCTCGTAGAGATCAGATCGGTGAAGAACCGGTCTTGACAGTACCTTGCTGTAATTTTCTGTAATCAGCATTGGTAGGAGATACATCATAGATGGTAGGAGCTGTGTCAGAGCAAAATAGGAGATATGTTGGAGTTGGTAGGAGAGATATTGGAGTAAAGAGGAGATGCATCAGAGAAAGTAGGAGATACATCGGAGCAAGTAGGAGATGTGTAGGAGTTGGCATGGATGTGACAGTATGCAAAATGATTATATCAGCTTAACCCCCCTTCCCCAAAGGAGGCTGATCTCAAGTGGAATGACATCACTGCACTCACTGCAATACCACTCACATCAATGCCTATGTCTATAGCTTTGGTATGCAATCTCATAGGTTTATTGATGCCTACTGATGTGGCCTCAATGGTGCTCAAGCTGCCTGTGCTGTGAATTTGAAGTACTGAGGCCATCAAGTCTTCCCAGAAACATTGCTGGCAGACCTGGACAAGGCCACCAACTCTTGTTTACCCTAATCACAGTTAACTTAATTGATACAGTACATGGAGTAGCCTACTACCACTGTAATAATCCTCCTACTGATATTCTATCTCCAGGTAACCTCAACCTCACCTCGCAGCAACACTACTCAGGACTGTCAGATATTCCAATGTCACACACAGGTCACATCACATGAGGTTGGATGTTGTTGCAAGTTGTCTACCTTACCTCCCATAGTAAACTGGGTGATCTCCAAAGCAGTAAAATGCTTGCAAAACACATCAACTCCAAATATTTCCCCCATGGAAGAGCTTTGATAAGCTCGGGTGCATTTTCAGCCGGCACATCGTATTTGGCACTCAATGCCTTGTTGACAACAGGAGTGAAACCTACCAGAGCATTAGGATTTGTTTCCACACTTTGTTGTGCGGACTTACCTTCCCATTCAGCACATCCCCTGTAAGGATCAACATAGATGGAACTTGATGCTTATCGATGCAGCACAACTTGTGGCCTCACCTAAATCTGTGATGGTACCTCTCACCAAGAACCTATTTGTTAAGTTTGCAAAACAGAAGTAGGCAGCAACCCGATCAGTTTCTTCTGGTGGAATCATTTCGTCAATGGATGTCCCAGTGGTCTGCGTCGTCATTTTTAGTCGACATCTACACACGAAATGGAAGTTCATTACAGCTATCCTCGAAAGTCTGGCCTTTTGGAATACCACGCCAAATGTTTGGAGGCGTGACAAACTTTCCCTTTGTGAGACAAAAGTGTGATGGTCGGTTGATGCGGAGGTGAGACTGCGACTGAAGAGAACAGGGGAGAAGTGAAAACGAGATAGAGATATAACCCACTTGTTGGGCAATGAGTGATGCGAGGTGTCAATTCGCCCTTCTGTTGGGAACAGTCACGAGATAAGATGGAAGGGAACCAGCAAGGCAAGCAAGAGCGACCCCCAACAGGACAACACTGAGAGAAAGATAGAATGCGAGACGGTTACCCAGATGGACTCCCCAATACACACCCTCTAGTACCCAAGTAACCCAACAGGCTGCTTGCATGTACATTCCGATCTCATCACATTCTCATTGACTTCCATTACATATTGCAAACCGATGGGCAGGATGCAAGTAAGATTTTAACGAACGCTCAGCGTTCGTTGATCCACGGAGGCCAGGGCGGTGGTCTAGCGGGTGCCAGGTGACGACGCGGTGTATTCGTGCGCATGTCGGCGAATGCCTGGTCTTCACTCTGAGCAAGGTATTATGGATTGTGTATTGGATGGCAACAGGGTTATTGATCAAGTTACTGGCTCGAAATGAGAGGACTTATCCTCTTTTGTTACGGGCCATTGATGCTTGCTAGACGCCATGAACGCAACCCTGGCCAAGTACTGTCGGACAGTCTCGGACAGGGCAGAATTTCCTTTTGAAGTCTTCGACATCAAATGATTGTACTTGTTTATTTCCAAGATAAGCCATGCATCGGAGTTGAAATCCAGGACCACTGTCAAGCTAAGCACGGCCGATGCGGGCCAGGTCATGGAGATTCGAAAATGGTGCCCAGCTGCCGCTTTCTCCTCGAGAACACAAGCGACGGTCGCCAGGCATTGCAATTTGCCTCATTCAATGTTGGCGCGGGCAACCGCGTCTTCCAATCAGCTACGGTCGAGAAAGGTGCTCATACGCCCAGTGGAGTTCGCCGCCATGTGGTATGTATGTATCTCTCATGGCGAGGGCCATTAAGCACACGTCAACCGTTGTTGCCACCTACAGATATGATTGAAAGGAACTAAACTATATCTGCTGATCACGCGACCTCTAAATCGTCGTGCCTTCCCTGCAGGCCACAAGGGGGCGAAAGTGGCCCGAGAACAAAATCCTTATAAGCCTACCTGTCGTTGCAGAGCTGTACCAAGTGAATCTGTTGTCCGCGTGCTTATCAGGTGGCTCCGCCTACTCATCGTCCTCATAAAAGTCCACCGAGAGACGTGTCGAGCATGGCCGATCTTCACCTTCTCGTTCTCATTCATGGCATGTGGGGCAACCCTACTCACCTTAGCCGCATGCAAGAGATAATCCAGCAGGCCAAGGGGACTTCCATAAGCACTGGCTCAAGGCCGACTGAGCTTGTTGTCCTTGCCGCTCAAACTAATCGCGGCGAATGCACATATGACGGCATTGACTGGGGTGGCGAAAGAGTTGCGGAGGAGGTGAGATTGCTGCCCACGTCCTCGCAGGACCTATCTGATCACTTCTCAGGTTACAAACAAAGTGGTGGAGTATGAGAAACAAGGGCGAAGGGTGACCCGTTTCTCGGTCATGGGATATAGCTTGGGTGGGCTGATCGCACGATACGTTATCGGGTGCGCACCTTCAATACATCTCCCACTAGCAGACCACATTCATGTGTTCCCCACAGAATTCTCCATCAGAACAACTTTTTCGAGGCTGTCACTCCGGTAAATTTCAACACCATTGCCACACCTCACGTTGGTATCCCGAACTTCCCAACCGCGCAATCGAGTATCCGGTCGTTCTTTGGACGTAATTTCATGTCACGGACAGGGCAACAGTTCTATTGTATTGATAGGTGGTCTCCGAATGGCAGGACCCTAATTGAGGTACTCGGTGATCCAGGTCAGCTTTCATCCCTCCAGACGGTATATCCACTGAACGATATTGTCCAGAATATATATTTTACCAGGCACTCATTCTCTTCCCAAATATTGGGATATATGCGAATGCGTAAGTCGCTAAATGACATCTCAGACAAGCACCAGTGCTGAGTAACTCCACGCAGCGTCAATGATCACACAGTACCTTACGTTACGGCTGCCATCGAGTTAACTGACCCCTTCGCTGAATATGGGGAAAATGGAATCGAAATGTGTGTATACTTCTGTTCCACAGTTATACAATATAACTCACATTTCACTTTTTGAAGTGAGTTCGAGGGGAACTACGAACACGTCATTGAAACATATTCCAAGTCTGATTCCCACAGTCAGCTATCTACCAAAGTTAGGTCGTCTCCTCTTGCAAGGATCGCAAGCGCAGTGCCACCCATACCACCAGCATTACGATATGCATTTCCTTTCAATGTCGTGAGTTACTTCGACTGATAATTCATCTGTATGCATGACCCGTGCTTGGACTACAGATCATTTATCCTCTTCTCCCATTCTTGATTCCCGCTTTCCTCTCCTTGCTCATCGTTAAATTTACGATTGCGTCCAAGAAATCTCAGACTCGCTTGCAAATCCTTGAGGCTGATTCGGCCAGAGAGAGGCTAAGCTGTATCATTGCTAAGCTTGAGAGGAAAATTGAGAGCGCTACGCTAGATGTTTACGAGGATCCTGGGCTTCTTTTATCCATCGACCCACCATCTCGTCCCTCAGGGAAGCTGGTTCCCAGAGCGACGTTAACGGGCTTAGAGACCTCTTGCCATACTATATCACATTTCACCCCTGGACAACTGGAGTGCCTCGAGAACCTGAACAAGATACCGCGGTTAAGAAAAACACTTGCATTTATTGCGGACGTTGATAATGCCCATCCACTCATTGTCTGTCGGTCGGACGTCAAAATCGAGCATCATCGGAAGGGGGAAGGGGTTCTACGGCACTGGGCTGATCATTTTGAATTGTAGGTGTCGTTGAATGGATACCCATGTATGTATGTACATCAAATGGTCTATCTTGAATGAGTCCTTTCGAGCTTCAAGGCCAAGATGAATCACAAGCCTATGAAACAACTTGATTGGGATCAACCTTGGGTTTGCCACCACGAAATTTTTGGCGCTGGATTCCAAGTGTGGTCATGTTTCAGGTGGTCTTTGGTGTGTCTACAGGCGTCTACATTGTGTAGAAAGTTTTGTGAGTACTACACGGTCGCTAAGTGTGGTTGCCGGTGAAGTCTGGCATTACTCGTGTGTTTTGGTCAACTTAACTTGCATCGTTCTGGGGGGCCAGTGGTGCTTTTTATCGCCTGTCGTAGCGTGGGAAAACAGACCATGGCCAGGGGATTTCTTCTGATTTCTTTCAGGGGAACTCAGACAAAGATTTGGGCGGAAAGCCAAAGTGGACTGCAGTCTGGCGATTAGTAACCTATGCAAAGCGGTATTACTCACACAGTAGCCATCCTGCACCATCGGCCGCGTCATTCAAGCTGACCGAGCTGCGCAGCGGCCAGAATCCACTGCTGTCTAATTTTGCTTATCTTGGCACACGAGCCCCACCAGAAATGCCCATATTATAAGCTTGACCACCTTTCGCCGGGAACTTTAAATCACTAGGTAAGAGAGTCCGGCTTTGTGCTTGGTCATGTCTTATAACTCCTCGCCCAGTTGCGTCCGTTATGGCCAATGTTCACCTCCTTGTTCTTATCCACGGCATGTGGGGAAACCCTGGTCACCTTGCCCGGATGCATGAAATAATCCAACAAGTCAAGGGAAACGCAGAGAACACAGGCTCAGGACAGGCCGAGCTTGCTGTCTTGGTCGCTCAGACTAACCGTGATGAATGGACATACGATGGCATCGACTGGGGTGGCGAAAGAGTCGCTGAGGAGGTGAGCACCCTCCTTGCTCCACTATTCTCAAGACATGAATGCTTCATATTAGATTATGAACGAAGTAAGCAAATACGAGAAACAAGGAAAGAGAGTCAGTCGCTTCTCAGTGATGGGGTATAGCTTAGGCGGACTGCTTGCACGATATGTCATCGGGTATGCATTCTGGATATACCAGTTAGGCAGCCGCACACTCATAAGGACGTTCAGAATTCTTCACCAGAACAAATTCTTTGAGACCATCACGCCAGTCAATTTCAACACCGTTGCTACGCCCCATATTGGTATACCCAAATTTCCCACTGCCATGTCGACTGTTTCGTCCTATTTCGGGAGCAAATTTCTGTCGCGGACAGGGGAACAGTTTTACTGTACTGACAAGTGGTCTCCCAAGGGTAGACCGCTCGTTGAAGTCCTCGGTGATCCAGGTCAGTTTTCCACTCTCTGGAAACTCGTTGCGTAGTGAATGGCGTTGCACAGAGTATATCTTTTACCAAGCGCTCCTCCTCTTCACGAATATCGGAATATATGCCAATGCGTATGTGATCAGATGTGTAACTTAGTGGAAACTCATTCCTTCTAGCATTAACGATCGAACCGTACCCTATGTTACAGCGGCCATCGAACTTACTGACCCTTTCGCTGAATATTGGAGCAATGGGGTTAAAATGCATGCGCTTTTTGTTTCCTACGCACTATTTCTGATGTCTATTGTAGGGAGTTCCACGAACAGTATGAACATGTCATCAAATCCTATATTCCACCAGTATTGCCACACCCACAGGATCGTCCTCTTCTCGAGAGAATTACGCCCTCATTGCCTCCTATACCACATGTGTTACGATTCTCGTTTCCTCTCAGCTTGGTGAGTTGCTCTCATGGACCGCTCATGTACATAAATGCAAATTGAAGTTGTCCTCCGTAGATCATATTTCCACTTCTTCCAATCTTGATTCCGACCTTCCTCTCTCTGGTACTTGCTCGTTTCTCGATCTCGTCCAAGAAGTCTCGGGCTCGCGTGCAGTCTCTCGAGGCCAACTCATCAGCGAGAGAGAGACTGATCCATATCGTTGCCAAACTCGAGAGGGAGATTGAGTCCACCGCATTAGATGCATACGAGCACCCTGGAGGACCTCTATCCATCGATCCACAGTCTGTTCACTCGGAACCATTACCCGAAACGGAGATGAGATCTCACTTCTCCCCGCGTCCACTCCTTACTCCTGGTCAATTGCGCTGTATCGAGAACCTAAATAGGTTACCACGGTTGAAGAAGACCTTGGTCTTCTTTGAGGATGTTGTAAATTCTCATGCCATGATTATTGCTCGAGACCTCAAGTTTGGGCATCATCGGAAAGGAGAGGCCGTTCTGAGACATTGGGCAGATCACTTCGAAATATAGATGCATTAATGTATACTAGACGTTCGGTGTTGCCTTGGACACTAGCTAATTATCTCGTTTGTGCGGCTGCATCCTTTGTGTCTGTATCCTGACAACGCGACTGCTTTTGCATTCACGAAACTAAATGACATCAGTAATTGTCTTTTACCTCGATCAAGACACAATGAGCCTTTCATCTCTCAACCACTCATCCGACCTAGTTCCGCTACTTTTGTTGGTCTCAGTGCGCATAAGTGTGCGCGATAGCGTCATGTCTCTTCATACATAATCGCAGGTCAGAGGACTCAGCTCGCAGCGCAATCATCATTCCTCTCATTGTCCAGTGTATACGAATATGGCGCCCGACCGACAAACGAGGAAGAGGGCTGGTACTTCTGGGTGGCCAAAAAGCACCAGGCGCAAATCTTCCGGCACACCGCGTCCCCTCAAATACTTCAAGGACACCAGCATCGTTCTCCCCCACACCGCATCACGCGAAGCTAGTACGTGTGCAGGCGGAGGCATCCTTTCCTAACTGACGTGTCTACAGGGCTATGGGCTGAAGTGGCTTACATTGTTGATGAGAAATCGGCCAGCGGGGAGTCTGCTGCGACTGGCGTTGGTGGCCCTGGCGATAATGGCATGCAGATCGATTTCGAGCAATTGATCAACAGAAGTATGTTTCCTTCTAACATGACTGCTGTATTCCCGGGCTCATTACTATGTTGATGCTTGCAGCGAATCAACGGGGAACGGATACCAGGATGTGCAGGAAGGAGACAAATGCATTGGATGCTCGCAACATCCTTCAGGACACAGGAGTGTGTGAGAATTGATTAAAACGCAATCCCTTGTTTTCTGATTTTTTATCAGGCCGACCTTGGTCATCTAGAGCTGCGTTATCGCGAAGGCACTCCTCGACAAATTGAAACGATCACTGTTCTTCCGGAGGCGCGTAAAAAGTCGGTACACGGTAGTATGTCACTCGATGGAAATGCTCATATATGCTTGTGCAGACTTGCTGCATCTGTCCAGAGAATGCGCGCATACCCAGACGTTACAGACCTCACGGTGTACCAAGGAACTTTGGCACTCGCCAAGCGTCATTTTTTACCAGAAGGCAGTAAGCCAACTACGAAGGCACAGGTATGTATCTCCTACCATTCTCGTTCGTACTTGTCATCGATGGATGCATAAGCTTGCCGAGAAAAATATCGAGAAATATGAGAAGCTACTGTCCCTTGAAAAGAAACATCAGACGACGATGCCCAGCATACATATAGCAACTCAGGCGACTCCGTTTGTAGCGCCCTCCCAGAGTGAAGCTACTGCTGGGTCCCAAGACGACCAATCCGTGAGTGAGGCTCAAAAACCTGTGAATGGGGAATCCGACGAAGCGTCTGTTTGAGTTTATTGTTTGCGTGATTCTATGTACTGAGCACAATTCACATAGGAGTCACAGTATGGCCACCGAAGATCTTGAAGAATCCAATGCGGAACCGGGGGAAGGGGAATCCGATATCTCCGTGCCCGCAAATGCCCCTGTTACCCCATCGTGAGTTTGGATTGAACTTGCCATTGAAACCCTGCTCCAACACTGGATGCCTTTTAGTCGGGCGCTGCAGCCAATCAACTGGGTCCGCTCAACGATCTATGGGGTGGCAAACATCTGGTACAATACACCCGAGTCCCTTTTGCGCCGAACAGTGCATAATCCATGCACTACTCCATCGCCCATGTCGGAAATGGAAGATGCAACTGAGGATGATGATGACCCCGTGGATATGGACAGTCACATGCCAGGACAGTACGGGGAAGATGAGAACGTTGGAAATTTGTTTCAGCAGCATGCCACATTCGAGGGGCTTCTGGCTGCATTGGGCGATCTTTACACGACAACTCTGGAAAGGGTAAGTAACTCATGTTTACCCGAGATAATCATGGTCGTCCTAATAATACGCAGGCTAGACAATCTGGGGTCGAGAACCATGAGCTGCGGAGGAAATTATCAAGGGCACGGCGTGAACTGAAGTCAGCTCGACGGGCCCTTGCTCGTTCCCGTGCCCAGATTGCGGAGCTCCGCACCGAACGAAATGCTGATACTGCTAAGGTCAAGCAAGTGTGTGCGGAGAATGACAAGTTGAAGACACGGATTCGTGATCTTGGTTTGGCGCTGCAGACGGTGTCTAGCATTGCTCAGAGTGCTGTAAGTAACTCCTAGTGGGTGTGTGAGGGTGATTACTTATACTTTTCGATAGATTGTGGACGTTGAGCCAGTCGAATAGTCATTCCTATTGGGAGCCTACATGGTGTGTTGGTTGTATTGGTTGCTTTTACTTGAACTCCGATGTATAGTATGGTATACCATGTAGTGGAATTGGTCGGAATATTTCCGCGGGAAAGGCTTACATGACATAGATGTGTCCACTTCTGGCGTGTCTCGCACTGGTATGTACGAGTGTGTCTGTCCTCGCCAGCGGTTGTGCATCTGTTGCTGCTTTCAATGCTGTCTCATCGTCGCTAACCATAACTTTCTAACGTCGTTCCATCACCAATAAACAGAGATCTATGCACTTCCAAAGCTCTTGGAGGATCCGCTCGATCTCTGGATGCGGAGGGCAAGAATTGGGGTGTGAGGCCATTGGTGTCTGAGGCCTCACACCAATTCTTGCCCGCTGGTGTCTGCCCCAAACATGCGCATCCTCTCCTGTGCGCCTTCCCCGTTCCTATTCTGGCTTGCTTTCGTTCCAGGTGTAGTTGTTCCCACTGCCCAAGAGTCTAGATGCGACACTAGTAGCAGCGCTACTGTCCACGCCAACTGTGCCAGGTACGTACAGCAGTTCAAGGAGCATGCTCCATTGCTTTCCCCAGATGTGCCCCCGCTTCGAGACCGGCCATGTCCAGCGCGGCTATATGAAGAGATCCCGCACAACGCCGAATCAGACGAGAAAGAAAAAAGACATGAACCGAGACGAGACGCACCGTACAACACCTGCGCCGCCGCCGCGATCTACAACAAGCGTTCATCCCCAAGCATACGCACAAAATACGTCCAGAAACGAGGGGGTTAGAACAGCTTCTGTGCTCTGCCCACTTGGGCCTGGTCCGCTCTCGCTCCTGTCCCTGCAGCAAGAGATGGAGTAGGGGCACGCAGACATTCCCTCATAATCCTTGCGATACGGGTCGAGCACTCTCCCGTGTTCTCCCACTCGCCGTTGTCATTTCTCCATTGTCGCTTCTCCGTGTGCGGCGGTACCCCCCTCGCCTTCCTGTGCTCTCCTTTGCCCCACGGTTTTTCGTTCACGTTGTGCGTTTGAACAGCAACAGCAACACCCCCATCCGCCTGTGCGCTGGACCATCTTGGCGAAGAACACCTCCGGAAACGCGTCTGATAGAGAGGGATGGTGGCATGTGACGAGGGCAAGTGTGAGTGCGGATCTCCCACTGTCCACTGCATA
This sequence comes from Scleroderma bovista, assembly GCA_037178675.1. Lineage (NCBI taxonomy): Eukaryota > Fungi > Basidiomycota > Agaricomycetes > Boletales > Sclerodermataceae > Scleroderma > Scleroderma bovista. Next base: position 81,795 of record JAYMGJ010000298.1, read on the forward strand.
CGAATATGGCGCGACTAGTAAGGAAAACTTTGGGCTGGTACTTCTGGGTGGCTAAAAAGCACCAGGCGCAAAGCTACCGACACACCGCGGCCCCTCAAATACTTCAAGGACACCAGCATCGTTCTCCCTCACGCCGCATCACGCGAAGCTAGTACGTGTACAGGCGGTGTCATCATTTCCTAACCGACGTGTCCACGGGGCTATGGGCCAAAGTGGCTAACATTGTCGATGAGAAATCGGCCAGCGGGGAGTCCGCTGCGACTGGCGTTGGTGGCCCCGACGATGATCGCGTGCAGATTGATTTCGAGCAATTGATCAACAGAAGTATGTTTTTTTCTAACACGACTGGTCTCATTTAAATCTTGCAGTGAATCAACGGGAGACGGATACCAGGATGTGGAGAAAGGAGACAAATGCATTGGATGCTCGCAACATCCTTTAGGACATAGGGGTGTGGGAGAATTGGTTAAAATGCAAGCCTTTCTCTTCTTTTTATTAGGTCGATCTTGGTCATCTAGAGTTGCGATACCGCAAAGGCACCCTTTGACATATTGAAACAATCACTGTTCTTCTGGAGGCGCGCAAAAAGTCGATACACGGTAGTATGCCATTCGATGGAAATGCTCATATATGCCCGTGCAGACTTGCAGCCTCTGTCCAGACAATGCACGCGTACCCAGACGTTATAGACTTCACCGTATACCAAGGGAACTTTGGCACTCGTTAAGCGTCACTTTTTACCAGAAGGCAGTAAGCCAACTACGAAGGCGAGGCTCAGGAAGCCATGAATGGGGAATCCGAAGAAGCGTCTGTTTAACTTTATTATTTACATGATTCCACGTACTGACTGTAATTCACATAATGGTCATAGCATGGCCACCGAAGATCCTGAAGCATTCAATGCGGGACCGGAGAAAGGGGAGTCCAATATCTCCGTGCCCGCAAATGCCCCTTATACTCCATCGCGAGTTTGAATTGGACTTGCCATCGAGATCCTGTTCCGACACTGGATGCCTTGTAGTCGGGCGCTGTAGCCGATCATCTGGGTCTGCTCAACGATTTCTGGGGGTGGCAAACATCCGGTACAATACACCCGAGTCCATTTTGCGCCGCATGCCCTAGCCCATCACTCGTGTCGGAAATGGAAGACGCGACTGAGGATGATGATGGCCCCGTGGATATGGACAACCACATGCCAGGACAGTACGAGGAAGATGAGAACATTGGAAAATTGATTCAGCAGAATGCCACATTCGAGGGGCTTCTGGCTTCATTGGGCGACCTTTACACGACAATCTGGAAAGGGTAAGTAACTCATGTTTACCCGAGATAATCATGGTCGTCCTAATAATACTCAGGCTAGACAATCTGGGGTCGAGAACCACGAGCTGCGGAGGAAGTTAACAAGGGCACGGCGTGAACTGAAGTCAGCCCGACGGGCCCTTGTTCGTTCCCATGCCCAGATCGCGGAGCTCCGCGCAGAACGCTAGGGCCAAGCAAGTGTGTGCGGACAATGATAAGTTGAAGTACGGATTCATGATCTCGGCCTGGCGTTGCAGACGGTGTCCGACATTCCTCAGAGTGCTGTAAGTGACTCTAGTGGGTGTGTGAAGGTATTGACTGTGAACCAGTCGAATGATCATTTTAGAGCCTTCCCGCGTGGTCTGTTAGTTGTTTTTACTTGAACTCTGATGTATAGTATGGTATACCTCAATGGACACCCAATCATGTCTTACCGGCACCACTATATCCAACTAATATTGTCAGATGTACTTTGGCTGACCTTGCAATTCTACTTGATCAAGTGTGTTTGTGCGGTGAGTCATTGGTCCGTATCATTCAGTGCATTCTGAACAGATTTACAAAAAGGGGACTGCGATTACAGTTGTGTTTTATTGACTGGCCGGTATCTGGCAGACGTACATGTCGTACGCGTTCAAACAAGTATGTAGTACCAGCGTGTATGACTTCGTACGTCTTTCAGATTTTGGATTGGCACAAATCCTTACTGTGTACTTAGATTCGTATTCGAGTGTCCCTAATTTTCTCTCAAGAGTCGAAATGCCTCGCCCACCAAGAGAGCTAACGCCATCTGCGGTATGCTTGCTTGATCGGAGTCGCTGGTAGGTGCTGTATGGTGTACCTGCCTTAGTTGTAAATGGAGGGTGATGCCAGTAGAGTTTGAATTTGGGTGGCCCCATGATTTTGGGAAACTGGAATAGGGTATATTTTTTTACAAGAGATTCAGGATACAGAACAGGGATTACAGCAAGAGGAGCCAGGATAATGTAAGTGTGTCCATCAGAAAAAAAGCAGGAAATAATGTCCTAGGGAAACAAGGATTGCAAAACGACAAGAGTCTGTCCTTGCACAGCACGAGAATACAAGATGATGGAATGGAAGTGTCCTGACAAGTGAGGGAAGCGCACAGCGCTGTCTAGTCTAATGAAATAACACAGAGTCCAGGTCCATCGCAATTACGCGAACATTACGCTGCGGCGACGAGAGGTGACGAGAATGAATCCGTTTGGCATCATGGATGCGCGCTGATGTCTATGAGCAGCGCCCGTCATGCGCTTCCATGCCCTGATGACCTGGCGCTCGACGTATTTTGTGCACGACAGGCGGGTCTTTCGTCTGTGTGCCAAGATCATCAGAGGTCGACTAACGAGGGGGTCGATAGATACTTACATCGGCTTTGACTGTACGAACCAGGACTCGCGGGGGAAAAGAACGCTGCATGGGGAAGCAACAGCGGATATCGCGACTGGAGACATTGCGATGAGATGGGAGACTAGATGGGTTGATGAATATATGGTTGTCCCAGACGAATGAAACGATCGGATAGCCTGCGATGCTTCCGGAGCACAAGGGGTAGTGAGGGTGGGTTCTGAAGAAGCGAAAATCGCGGGGGATGAAGCTGGGCCAGTCGACCCGTCTTATATGCCTGTGGGCCATAGAAGAACCGACAATGGACTCCGGCTGCGGGGAAGCACACATTATTTGTCTTCCACTGCGAATCCAAACGGAGGCAATCTCGAGACAAAAAGAGCAGATTTCAACGCTTTCCTTTTTGGAACACAAAACCATTGTTTACGTAAATGGAGATCGCCAATTCGCTTTTCCACCGTCGCTGTCGTCCCCGAGTTCGGAACCTTGGCATGGCGGACCACCTCGACTTCGTGATTCTGGGCTTGCACTACCCCGAATCACGAACTCGGTGGAGGCAGTCACTGAGGTGGAAGGGACCACTTACCCTTCGCTTGGGTGGGGCCTCGACTTGATTGGCAGGGGTTGAGTAAGTCGCTAGTAGGCGAAAGGGTCGACCGACGCGGGCACTTCAAAGCGGAACGCTCGAGCCCTCGTTTGTATGTACCCTCGTTGATGTTGAACCACGATATTCCACCTCCCCAGACAGCCGTATAGGCAGCTTGTATTGTCCAAAGCCCTCCTCCCCAACGTCGTCCGGGCTTGACGCCCAGACAGCACTTCAGCCTCCCACCCACCCTCTCTGACACAAAAGAACCTTCATGGCACCTTCCCTCGTTTCCAGCCGTCCCCGCAAAGCCACACTTCCTTCTCCGCCCCCACTCCCGCCGCGCCGCGCATCTTTATGGCAACCACGGGGCCCGGCCACCCCAGAGCCATCCCACTCCCGAGGCTACTCTGACGAGATGGAGCGCATCATCGACCGCTGTACTTCACCGACGCCATACAGCCATCCATCTACGCGGCCCTCGGATCTGTTCCTTTTGCGGACATCAGGAAACTTGCGCCTGCAATCCAATTCATCTACCACACTCTCATGCACAAAACAGTCTTCTACCCATACCAGGGAAAATCTGTTCATGCGCGCACTGCGTAGACTTGTTTCCTGCATCTCCTCCCGATATCACGACGACCTGGATGTCAGGACGTCCCACAAAAAGATTGGCTCTGACTTATCGGCTTGCTATCTCAGTTCCATTCCTGATAACGAGATGCACGAGAAGAGCTCGGGCGAATATCAAGAAATACACCTAGCACGCGTTCGTACAGAATGGCCCTCTCCAGTATCCCTCACTCGCTTAGCCACTATTGAAGAACGTGACGAAGAGCACCTCTAATTTGGCACAGGTATTTGCGTTCAAGTGTCGATGTTCGTCAGCTTGCTAACTCGGGCACAAGGTGGGACGAGATCTGCAGTCTTGCCACTTTAAGCGTCGTAGAGCGCATTCTACTACATATAGTGCGTTCAATCTGGTGCGAATTAGCTGTCATCTGATGCGTTCCAACAGTTCATTTTAGAAGTATGCATAATGTAGTCCTTAAGACGGTCAGCGGCTTGAGGCCCACAAGTGAACGGACATTCGATAATTTCTAGTACATTTGTGTAATGAACATGCAGCATGTGTTCCTTTGAATTGCAGAAACATAGTGGAAGTGGTGCGAGATCCCAAATGGTGGGTATGGGTATGAATACAGGCAACGGCAACGCTGCTCACAATAATGTATAATATTGTACACATTATGGATAAATGAACTTCCGTGGACTGCCCATAATTGTCAGGCATGGGTAAGCATCAATTGACAGCAATCGTTTCTAGCGTCTTGCTCCATGCCACTACTTTGGGGTGAGCTTTAACCTAGCAACGGAATTCTCAGCAGATGTGGGGATCAAGGGGACTTCACATACTTTGTTGGGATCAAAATTGAGCACTTGTAAGCCATCCAAGGACGTCGCCCGGGATAATGCAACATATGCTTGGCCTGTAACATCGGGTCAGGGGAAGGAAGCATGGGAGGTTGCCCTTCTTCATACCTTTTTCAAACACCCTTGCTAGGTCTACCTTAACCCGCTCCAGAGTCTGTCCTTGAGATTTGTGGATACTCATTGCCCAAGCCAGAATCAACGGTAACTATGAAACGGTTAAACCGTTTTCAACCATCCGCAGAGAGCTATAGTTACCTGTATCCTCGATACCTGCACTTCCCCATTTGGAAGCTCCGTTTTCCAGGTTTCAGGCTTGATAAGACACTCGCGTCTCGTCTTATTAGGAAGCAAAAACTCCACGACAGGACAAAACATGTCATTCGTAGAGGGTTTCTGCTTCTCGCACTTCGGCCTTCCACTCCCAAAACCGTCGTCAAATTCGGTCCCGTAGTACTGTTCCTGGACAAAGCGCATAACTTTGCCCATGCTGCCGTTCACAAGGGTATCGTCCTTGTTTTTAGTAAGCATCACTTGTGCCCCACCGCGCAACAGGAGTTTTTTTGGTGCCATGAAGTTTGACAGGATCTTATCCCGCTGGTCACGATCGGCGACCGTTCCACCGTCAGTAGCAATGTATTCCTGTTCCTCCGTGGCAAGCGAGGCCATGCGACATTGGTTAGATCGCTCTACGTCTTCACGGCGAGGAAACCTACACGCCATGAATAAGCGAGCAATTCATACCAAGGTGCACAAGAATTTACAGTTCCGTGGGTCCAATGTCATCATCATATTGTACATCGCGAGATAGGCTCCTGAACCGCGCTATCGAGGTCGGAGACAGTATTCCGAAGCGCATTTCATTAAGCATATCCACAAATTCTAGAAGGAGAGTCAAGATATGCGTAGTTCACATACAATTGCAAAAGGTACGAACCTTGATCCTTTTGCCTGAAGACTTTGGTCAGGTTGAACGTCCGCTTTATAACCTGATTCCAGGATTCAGCTTCAAATGCGAATTTGATGTTCGCACTGCTACCCTTTGTAACGGGGGGTAACTGGAAGAAATCACCAGTGACAACGACCTGCCACTGGACATGAGACCAGCGAAGACAGTTGGGCCAGTTGTCGAACCTGTATTCCTCCAAAAGGATCCTTCGACTTGCGCATCCTGCGACCGATCTCCTCGAGCTTGTCAAACAAGTCACCGTCGATCATGGAAACTAAACTATGATCAACCCAGAGAGAAAGTGAAAGGACAAACTCTGTACCTTCGTCGATGATGAGGACTTTTGTACGTGCCCACCGTGGATTTGCTTTCTTATTCTTGCGCACTTTGGTGAGAAGATGTTCGACGTCGCCTTCACCAGTGCCAATGCCCGCAAAAGAGTGGATAGTGACTCCGCCGATATTACACGCAGCGATACCTGAAGTAAAAAGTAGATGAAAAGAATGCTTTGACAGAGTGCATACGTACCAGTCGAAGCGGTGATAGCCACGGCATCTGGTGATGAAGCATGACGCTTCTGAAGACTCTTTATGATCTCCCGGAGAAGAACCGACTTTCCTGTGCCTAGTAAACGAACATATGAATGCATAGAGTAGACACTGGCAGCTCCACATACCGGCACTGCCTGTGTAGAATATACCCTTTCCTTCTTCGACAAGTTTCAGAATATGGGTCTGCTCTCCACTGAGGACCATCTTTGATTTAGACGACGGAGGCTTGGAGGTCAACGTTGTAGAGACCGTAAGAGACCGCGACATAGACGAAATCAACGACTTTGTCGATGAATTTCTAGTAAGGCTGGAGGAAGTCATGAAAGGATCGGTATCATCCCAACCGGGAGGCAGGTGTCGCTTCTTCGTAGGTGGTTCGTCTGCGGTCCCTGGAAGTGGCCGCTTGCTCTGGCTGCCCATATGTGCGGCAGTGACGTTCGTGTAGCTTTGTAGTAGGGCAGCAGCCCCGCGTTGTTCGATGCCTGCCTGAATATCCTTCAAACGCTGCTCCTTCCCGTTACCGTTTGGCTGTGTCCTTGGCCATGATATTGGCTCATCGGAAAGCTTTGCGTCGGAGAAGTCGCGTTTCACCGTCCGGAGGCCTGATAACGATGACTTGGGCTGAGACATGGTGAAGTACAGGCTGTGGGACTGGAGTGACAAGGCTTAGGCAAAAGAGCGCGTCTGATCTGACGCGACGGAGGCGCCTCACGTGATCAATACACTTTTACATAGGACAAATTTTTTGAATATAAAGTTTGTTTATGGTAGGCTAATGGGTCAGCAAGGGCGTGATACATGGGACCTTTCGCTCAACGCGAAGCGTAATCGGATGGTACCGGTACCTCCTTTTCACGTGTCAGCTGCGGTGTGCGTCATACCCAGCCTACACTATCTGGCGAGTGGCGGTCTCAGGACTCTTCCCCTCTGACCACGTCCCGTCGTCTCGCCAGGTAAGTGTCCTTTCTCAATAGCAAGTCTTCATTGTCTGACCAGGTCCTGTCATCTCGCCAGAGTATTTATTCGCTACTGTTTATCGTTTCACTCCATCGCTTTCACTCATTGATCTCATTCATGACCGAATCCCATGCCATTCACTCTCGACATTCCCCCTCAGAGGAGAGGAGCGCGACGGAATTCCAGAATGCAGAGCATGTCAAAATGTGCGAGGAACTCGTTCAACAGTACAGGCGGGGGCAAAATGGCAAACCAGACACCATCCTTGCCCTTCGGGAAACGCTCCTTGATGCGCCGACTATCAGAGGAGGGGGAAATCTCGCTGAGGCCCTCGGAATTTACATCGGGGTACTCGACGAAATTGATCGGTCAAACAGAAGCGCACAGACGAGGGGACCTGAGTCTTCTAGCCAGACTCTCTCCGAAGGTGCCGTTGGAGGATCGGCTGAGCGACGAGGCACATCCGATCAAGAAGAGGAAACTGGAGGATCGGATAAGTACTCCTCCGGCTCAGAGTCAGGAGATGATCGATCATCTCGATCCAAGCGCCGTAAACTCGACGAATCCAAGCTTCCCTGGCTTGGTAAGAGAGAGGCCAATGTTGCCTCTCTACCAAAGGATATTCGAGATACCTTCAGACAAATCGACAATTATTCCAGGGATCCCAAACGAGTCGTCGAACTTATCCTCTCCACTCCTGGCTGTCCATCCTTCCCACCAAGCCAGTGGCTTAACATTATCCAATGGAAATATGTGGACCTCGCCAAAGTTCTCGACTCGGCCCACACCACTGAGCTCGACCCTAAACAAACCCATGTCATTGATGACAAAGTTGAGCTCTCCTTTCGGGTCGCTAAGTCAGCCACCACAGTCAAAACCGCTGCGGAGCACAGCGCTGCCTTCACCATGTTCGTTAAGGCGCTCGCCTTCGTTTTCCCTCAGTGATGGGAGGAATTCACCGAATATCAGAACGCCCTCGGGCAGCTTTTCCTTTCACTCCAGCCATCCTTCCACCAGCGTGTCATCCAATACGACCAGGCTGTCCGCAACCGAGTCGCAGTACAGCGACACATCCGCGTTACTGACGCTACCCGGTTCGATGACCTTCGAACAACCTATCTCACCTCTCATGGGGTCGGTCCCAATCCCTCCGAATCCCTGTCTGAATTTCGCGGATCATCCAAACAACGATCCGCTGATCAGCGCCGTGAACCCTGCCATAAATGGAATCGCGGCACCTGTCCTAAAATTGAAGCCGAATGTAACTACTCGCACTGTTGCGACAAGCGAGGATGTAGGGGGTCTCATCGGAGGAGCGAATGTACCAAAACAGGGTCTAAAGTTTGATAACAAAAGGATCGCTCAAGGGCAGCGTTTTCGCCGCCGGTTGGTCTGGGGGCGTGAGGAAGCAGTTATTAGCAGGACGGCTCTCTGGACTGAAACTGCTAAGCCATTGCCACGACCTCCTTTCGAGGAATTTGGGAATCGTGCTGCATGCGAAACGATTTCTAACCATCCAGACCTTTTCAAAATTGTCTCACCCATCAATGTTGATCGTTTCCAGTCCCTATTGTCTGGTCATCCCAACCAACCATTTGTTGAATCAGTTTGTCTCGGTCTTCGTGAAGGCTTTTGGCCTTTTGCTGATACGCACCCTGGCGAGTGGCCGTCTGTTTGGGATAACTCCTTCCGGCCACTCAAGTCTGCAGACGAGCTTGTGTTTGTCAAAGAACAGGTGTGCAAAGAAATTGAGAAAGGTCGATTTTCGCACGATTTTGGCCCAGATCTGCTTCCCGGAATGTATTCTATGCCGGTTCATGCTGTGCCCAAACCAGGAGTAAAGAAATACCGCCTTGTAACCGATCACAGTGCTGGAACGTTTGCGCTCAACAACATGATAACTCGAGAGGATGTTGCTGGTGTTACTCTCGACAATGTATATGACCTTGGCCAAGCTCTTCGCTCTTTTCGGGTTTCAAACCCTGCTCAACGACTTGTGATATGGAAGGGAGATGTTAGTGAAGCTTACCGGTTGATGCCAATGCACCCGCTCTGGCAAATTAAACAAGTTGTCACAGTTTCGGGCCGTCGGTATGTCGACCGCTGCAATGTCTTTGGCGGGCGTGCCTCTCAGCGGATTTGGCATGCCTTCATGTCACTTGTCCTCTGGATTGCAATCTTCGTGCGGTTCATTTCTAATGCTTATCTGTATGTCGATGACTCCTTTGGGTTCGACCTTGAGTCCTCCCGGTGCCTCTATGCACCTTATCATAAGGTTCTCCCATCAATGCTCGTCTCTACTCTCACTCTCTGGGATGACCTCGGCATCCCACATGAAGAAAAGAAACAGCTCTTTGCACCTGTCCTACCTGTCATTGGGTTTGATGTGGATCCAAACCTTATGACAGTTTGCATGTCTCCAGAATCACAGGAGAAACTTCTTGAGGGAATTGACCTCTTTGCTCACAGGGGAGCTCGTCGTCCACTCCGGGATTTCCAAAGGCTCGCTGGCTATCTCAACTGGGCTCTTAATGTCTATCCTATGCTTCGTCCTGGCCTTTCAGCCTTGTACGCTAAAACGGCAGGCAAGCAATATCAACATGCCTTATTGTGGATTAACCGAGATGTTGTCCGCGAGCTTCACTGGTTTGCTAGTCATGTTCGCAGTTTACCAGGCATTCGTGTCCTTAGCTCCGTCGCTTGGGACTTTAACCACCTTCCTCCCTCAACATTTCCTGTCTACACTGATGCTTCGGAGACAGGTCTTGCCTTTTGGTTCCCTTCCCTTACTTTGGGATACACGTCTTCAATATCCACATGTGGCACGTCGTCGTCGATATTCTCCCTTGAGGCCTTAGCAGTTCTCGCTGCCATTCAGCAGGCTGCGTCCCTTCTTCCTCGCGGAATGCAGCTTGCTGTCTTTACTGACAATTTCAATACTGTCAGTATGTTCAATACCTTGGCGGCTTTGCCACGCCTTAACTGGCTTCTTCTGGCTGCTGTCGACACCCTTCTCGCCCATGACCTTGATTTTCGTGTATTCCATGTTCCGGGACACCTGAATGTTGTTGCAGACCATCTCTCTCGCGGCCGTGTTGCTGAGGCAATTGCTTCGGCGCCTGGACTTACAGTCCACCATTTTGAACCCCCACGGGATGCGATGGGGGCATCGCTGACATAATGGACATCTCCCCTACGGCTCGGCAGCCCCTCCGGGATGCCTGGCCTCTTGAGCGTCTCATTTTTGAGCGCTCATTGTCTCTTGGTTTTGCCCTGCACCCCAACACCACTCGTGCATACTCATCCCATCTCAATTCTTATCTCACATTTTGCCAGCTGCACAATTTTCCTGTTGAGCCCACTCCTGACACCTTATCCTTCTATGTCGTCTTCATGACGCACCACATTCAGCCTCGTTCTGTCGATAACTATCTTTCAGGAATCGTGTCACAACTTGAGCCCCATTTCCCTTCAGTCCGAGCAGCTCGCAACTCTGATCTTGTTCGTCGTACCCTTCGAGGCTCTATGCGCCGGTTTTCTCAACCAGTGCACCATCGCCAACCGCTCTCACGTACCGACCTTGATCATGCCATCTCTCTCTTTGCGCGTCCCTTTGCCTATGATGATCTATGCTGGCTCACCATGCTCCTCTGTGCCTTCTTTGGTCTTTTACGGCTTGGAGAACTGGTCTGGCCTGATTCTCCTGACCTTCAGGTTCACTCACAGCTCTCTTCCCGCTCGTCCGTCTTGGCTGATGCCTCCTCCTATGCCTTTGATGTCCCTCGTCGCAAGGCAGATGACCGTTTTGAAGGCTCTCGCGTGTGTATTTCAACCAGTCACCTCTCACCTGATCCCCATGCGTTGTTTCTCCAATATCTTGGCTTCCGTGACGCGCAATTTCCTCTCCACCCCTTCCTCTGGATTCGTGCGGATGGTTCCATTCCTACCCGCGCCTGGTTTCTGAGGCGCTTTCACCTTGCCTTCCCCTCCTCCGCCTTCTCTGGCCATTCGCTGCGTGCTGGTGGTGCCACATCTTTAGCTGCTGCTGGTGTACCACCTGTGCAAATTCAGGCCATTGGACATTGGTCTTCCTCCGCCTGGCAGCGCTACGTTCGGAAGCACCCTACCCTCCTGCAGACTCTCCTTTTTCACGGCCGTCCTATCCATGATCCTCCTTTTGCACCGCTATAATCTCCTCTTTCTTTCCTCTTTCAATAGCCTAATAGCCGTTTGTATCATCGTTTTTCACTCAGCTTGGTCTCGGGCTCGGTCTCTCGTGGTTTTGAAGGGTTCTATTTGTGGCTCAGGAAGGGCATTTACGTTCCTTTTCGTTCTTTGGCCTTTGTATTTCTAGTCCGCTCTTGTCGTAGTAGCGCTGCCGGTCCTCGCTCTCGCGCCCCATCGAATACACGTCTTCTCGGGGGCGGATAAACCGCTATATTTTTGTCCCATTCAGTCATCGAGCGTCCAGACCCATTAGACACGACAAAAGTGTAGGGCAGAGCATAACCATGACAGACTTTACTTGAAACAAAATCCGCACTTCTCAACTGCCCATTTCCACATCGTAAGACATGGAAATACCGTTCATATCGGCCCATCACCAGAACCGGTACAGAGTGGATGAATCAAGTGACTGTCCGGGCAGAAAGAGGCCATAACATATCGCGGGAGAAAGGAAAGGTTTATAAACCATGGATGCCAAACATAACCAAACAACGACCCCTCTTCCCAATATCTGAGACTTTAGTGCATACACACTCAGGCTCAGACATCCCCCAATCACGCCCGCACAGAGGAATAGGTCCCAACTACTACAGCCCCGCTGCTGATCCGTCTTGGAAGCTCGGCTGAACCATTAGCCTCAGTGAAGGCAATCTCTTACATGCCCAACACAACCAAACAACTGACTCTTCGCTGGACGTCTAACTGGTGTTTCATTACACCCTTCCATGTCGTCATTCCCTTTCCCGAATGAATTGACAACCTTGATCTTGGATGCACTTGACGTCCCCTCTTTGCTGAGATGCATGCAGGTGATTTTTGATCACTCCCAGCCGAAGTGAGTGATCTAACATTTCGTCCAGGTCTGCAAGCAGTTTCAATCTATTGTACTACAAAGCTCCGCTTTATTGTACAAGATCTCTTTATTCTCGGCACAGATGTCCGATGTGGAGCATTGTAATTGGGATATGCCATCGCGCTTGGATGCGATACGAAGATACACTGACGCATGGAACAACCTACAGTTTCCAACACACAAACACATACTCATGGAAGATGGTCAGGCGTGGGATATCGTTAGTGGTATCTTGACACAAGCCGGCCCCCATGGTGGAATATCCTGTGTTCAAATGCCATGCAGCATCAGGGGCATACCGGAGGACAGATGGGTTGCGCCCACCGATTTTCAAATCCGCGACTTCACAATCGATATGTCCCAGGACCTCCTTGTTGCTATTGAGTTTAGTGGTGATGAGTAAGATACATATCTTTTCCTACTAGTTGGGACCCTAGTGACAGGAACGATACAGGTGCATCGTCCACTTACGCTCTTGTACCACTGGTTCGGTCCATCCCAAGGCGACCCATCCCAGGATAACAGCTAACGCTTTCAACCGACGGTTTCCCACCTCTTTCTTAATACGTGTCTGTGGTCCACATGTAGGCATCCTGTTCTTTAGGCGCCGAAAACCAAACGTTTTTGGTATCTGGGACTGGATAACTGGTATTTTAAAAATGGTACTTAACACTTCTTGGTGGAACGTCAAGCTGACTTTGGTTGGGCCAGGTCATCCATGGCTCCGAGTTCCGTTCATTCACCTTCATGTCAGACGATGTATTCCTAGCGGCATTCTTGGATTCGGACGAGCAAGTTTCGCTCAAGGTTCTTTCAGTGACCCTTGGAAACCCTGTGTTTTCTGCAAAAGACGTCCAGCCCTTGTGTGAATTGCGATACCCGAGGCTTAGAGCTATTGCAGAAGATATAGATATATTGATCATCTCGGAACCCACACCGGCGTCGACTATCTCCAATTTATCCGCGGCTCCATTCACCTGCTCGTCCACAGACATCCTATTCACGGTCACATTAAGGTACGCCATAGGTATGGACGTTGAGTCCGCCGTCGTACTTTTGGTTCCTCGTTCAACCATACTCCATCAAGTTTCGTGTGTCTCTTCCAGTCCGCAAAAGTATGTAGGATGGGAGTCTTGGGGAGAGACAGGGTCACGCATGCTTGATATACAACCTTCAGATGTTTGGGTATGCCATTCCTATGGTATGAAATTCGTTCACAGTCGAGATGGCGAAGCTTCCGCATGCCTTTACGATTTAAATCCTTACGCGACAAGGAAGGTCGTGAATACTGCCAATAGTCCTGACTTACCGTGGAAACCCATGGAGAAGGAGACGAAGATTAGTGGCAGACGCAACCCGTTCAATACAGATGTGGTTACGTCTTTGCCAGGACGTGAAGCATCTCTGGACCTAATACCTAACGAGCATGGTTGGGAAGCCACCATGATCACCGGGGATCATGTTGTGATGGTCCAGGTCAGTGGATCCACAACCAACACCCTTTCCCCATCAATAATTCGTTGATCAGTCGAACCATCTGTCTGGGAGATATGCCTACATGGCAATGTGACCAGACAATATCAAACAGCCCTTTCTTTAATGGTTGAAGCATTGAAGGGAAGAGGCCCAAATTATAGAACAAATGTAGCATCATTGTAGGAGTTCTCGGAGATTGGTTGACCCTTAGTGTGCTGATAATGTGACGACATGAAGGAACACCACGGATTAATGTCCGCACAATGATCAGGCGGATTAAGATACGAAGAAGTCATTAGCTATAGTGAAGGCGACTAGAACTGAAAATTTCTTTGGCGTTGAAGGGCAATGGGTGGGTCAAGGACACCCCCATTTCAGCTTGAGGAAGACCGCCACTGCTAGTCTCCCCTAGGCAGTCCAAAGACTCAATAGAAGACATGATCAGTCAGACTCGTCTGAAGTTCAAATATTGCTTACCAAGTCCTTGGGAAAAGCAATTAGACATCATCCCAGCCGACAGGATACTACCGAAACGTGCATGTCATGTTTATTGTGGGGTGCAGTGGTTAGAAGCGCACAATGAGCATGACATGGAACTTATGATGGAAGTTGGCCCGGTTATGCCGCAAGGCAGGAGAAGGAGACTGGATGCCAAATAAAACCAGACAATGACTTTTACCTTAGATTTGATTTCGAATCCCATTTGAAGTTGCAATGCTCTCATGTCGTCGTTCCCTATCCCGAATGAATTAATCGCCTTGATTTTGGACGAATTAGACGTCCCATCGCTGTTGATATGCATGCAGGTAACTTATGATCACCTCCCTGATGCGGTGACCACAGTGAATCGTCTAACGTTTCGTTCAGGTCTGCAAGCAGTTGCAATCCATTATACAACAAAGCTCCTCTTTGTTGTACAAGATATACTTGTTCTCAGGGCTGATGTCCGATGTCAAGCACTGTAATTGGGACTTGCCATCCCGCTTGGAGGCGATACGAAGATACACTGACGCATGGAACAACTTACATTTTCCAACCCGTGGACAAATCCCCAGGAAAGGTGGACAGGCCTGGGATCTTGTTAGTGGTATCTTGGCACAATCTGGTCCCGATGGTGGAATATCTTGTGTCCAAATGCCATGCAGCGTCAAGGGTATTTTGGAGCGCAGATGGATCACACACACTGACTTTCGGATCCGCGACTTCACAGTTGATATGTCCCAGGATCTCCTTGTTGCCATCGAGCTTGGTGGTGATCCAGTGTGAGATATACATATCCCCTTTCCTAGTTGAAACCCCAATGACACTAACAACAACACAGGATGCATGCAATGTGTCATGTTCACTTACGTTCATGTACCACTGGTCTAGTGCATCCCAAGGCGACGTGTCCCAGGATCACGCCAGGGTTTTTCAGTCAACAAATTCGCGCCTGTTTCTTCATACGTGTCTGTGGCCCGTATGTGGGTATCTTGTTCGATGACATGGTGTTCCGCCAAACAACCGCAGTTCTTGCTATCTGGAACTGGAGAACCGGTAGTCAAATAATGGTATTTAACACATTCTCGGTGAAATGTCAAATTGACTTCGGTTGTGGGCCAGCTTATTCGGTGCCCCGAGATTCACTCTTTCACCTTCATATCGGATGAGCTGCTCCTAGTGGCATTCGTAGATCACGGTGGACAAGTTTCACTCAGGGTTCTTGCGGTGACCCCTGGCAATTCTATGTCTTCCGCAGAAGACGTTCAATACCTATGTGGATTGCGGCTCCCAATACTTCAAGCTGATGTAGAAGGCGTATTAATCATTTCGGAACCCTCACCGACTTCAACGTCCCCCAACATACCCGCAGCTCCGTTCACCGCGTCCACAGACGTTCTATTCACGGTCACATTGAGCTATTCCATGGATACGGACGACGATGTGTCGGCCGTCGTACTTTTGGTTCCTCGTTCAACCATACTCCATCAAGTTTTGTGTGTCTCTTCCAGTCCGCAAAAGTATGTAGGATGGGAGTCTTGGGGAGAGACAGGGTCACGCATGCTCGATATCAAGCCTTCGAACGTTTGGGTATGTCATTCTTATGGGATGAAATTCATTCATAGTCCAGATCACGGAGAGACCGCGAGCGTGTACGACTTAAATCCTCACACAACCAGAAAGGACGTGAATACTGCCAATCCTCATTTACGTTGGAAAGCTATGGAGAGGACAAAGATTAGCGGAGGACGCAACCCGTTCAGAGCGGATGTCGTTACGTCTTTGCCAGGACGTGAAGCATCTCTGAACCTGATACCCAACAAGCATGGTTGGGATGCCACTATGATCACTGAGGATCATATTGTGATGGTCGAGGTAAGTGAATCCACAATCCACACCGGCTCCATTAATGACTCTGTGATCAGCCGCCACATGGCCCTGGTAGTACTAGGACTAGGAAATATGCCTACATGGCGATGTAACGATAAAATAATATTTTTGCGATGGGAGTAAATAGTATATCGCTACGGAATGTGTAGCAAAACGTAGCCATCGAGAATTGTACCACATGAAGTATGCCCCTCCTTCGGAAAGGTAGAATCTAATAGTCAGGACTCCAGCCTGTGGAAACCCAAGGATGATCAGTCGACAATATCCTAAACTGAGTGATTATCCTACCATGATAAATTGTCGCTAAATTAACGATGTCCTTTGCCTCTGCGATGAGCTCATTGACAGTGTATTCTACACTGAGCGACTTGTCCAACTTGCGTGCGACGGAACTCAGTGCTCGGTCAGCTGCTTCGTCTGTTCCGCTTTTGAGGTCGAGGTCAAACTGGCCTGCTGAAGGGTCGAGGCGAAGCTCGGTGGTGCTTTCTTGGATCTTTTTTAGCCTCAGCTCGCTCGCTGTCCTAAGAGAAGCCAGATCAGGATCACGGTAAGCAATCCCGCGGTGAAAACGCACCATGAATGAAGAGGATCATGTTTAAAGACTTCGAGCACCGTCATAATAACGTCCGATTGTTCGCGGAGGACGCGTAGCGTCTCCTCTGCGCAGCGCTGGAATACACCTTGCGTGCCTGAATAACCCATCCCGTCAACCATATCACGCGTCATGCGAAATGGGACATGCTCGGGAACACGCAAACGCTTTCCCTATCGGCTTGTTAGCGACCATTCTAACATAGCCGTGAGTATAGTCCGTACCTGGTCAAAGGCAATCCCAAAATCAATGTGAACAACCTCCCCGTTTCCGTTGTCCAGCAATATGTTTGAGACATGCCGATCTCCTAGACCAAGTACATGTCCCACGATAGACGTCGTCGCAACGCTCCGGGTATAGTGGAGCCGCATCGCGAACCACGTGATGGGAGTTTTGGATTTCTCCGTGAAATAGTGTCTCATGACAGGTTGTGTGTGCTGGCAAATGTCGGTGAAGGCCTTCACTAGGGCGTCTGTATTTCCGTGGCATTTCTCCCGCGTCTGCTTGAGATAGGCGGCGGCCTGGCGATGATCCATGTCATTTGGCCGATACCTGGGTGCAGGTGTCAATTCCCACCGGTCCAATGGAGAACAAGGAACACACCTGTTGTGAGCAGCTTGCAACCAAGCCTGCAGGGGAGTGGTGTTCTCCACAAACTCTATCACGCCAGCCTGGGCTGCCAATGGTAATACAGTATATCCCCGAACCTTGAGGTCGCGGCGCTTTGTCTCCCTGTCAGAGCGCAGAAGGATATTCACTAGCCCAAAGACCTGTTCCATGACTGCATCTTGTCGTATGTCATCATTTCCCTCTCCTTTAAACTAGTAAAAGCGACTCAGACTTGGATGCGACATCTACTGGGCTGTGACTTACTAGTTGTTTGAACCTCTGCCCATCGGAACCATAACAAGTGGTGACCTTCGGGAGGTTGACACCTCCAGGAGTTACGAAATTTGTATCGTAGTGACTAATCCAGACGCAATTATCATATTTCAGCGTAAGATCAATAGCCGGATGAGAGGTTAACACCGGCACACGGACATCGCGCAGATGGCGGATTGGAACACCTTCAGGCATTTGGTATACGCCTTTGATCTTTTTGAGGGTGCGATTGTCCTTGACGCGATACTTGGCCCACTGTAGGGAGACATCGCACACCTTTTCGATCGCCTTGGTTCTGTCAGCGTACTGGGGATCACTAAGGAGCTGTCCAAAGATAGCGGAGGCTGCA
Organism: Scleroderma bovista; assembly: GCA_037178675.1. Lineage (NCBI taxonomy): Eukaryota > Fungi > Basidiomycota > Agaricomycetes > Boletales > Sclerodermataceae > Scleroderma > Scleroderma bovista. The sequence goes on from JAYMGJ010000298.1 coordinate 99,691, forward strand.
TATGCTCGATCAACTTGCGAAGAGGGTGTTTCGAGCCGTGAAGATGATCTCCTGACAGATTGTGAAGACGAGCCCTCTGGACGTATGCAATATACTTGGTAGAGACTGTGGAACGGGTGCTCTTGACACATACGGAGTACCAATTGCTGAAGAATTTGCTGACTCAGTGGCAACTCCCCAAGGACAGGATGAGATATCCGGGCAGATAGTTGGTGAGATAAAAACACAAACTTCCTCGATGGAATGCGATCAACTGCGCCCTTCATCCTGCCCTGCAAACGTTTGTCGTCGAAGTTTGCAAACCAAAGCGAACTGAAGCGAATTGGGACATCGTCATCGAAGATGTCAGATGCGGCAAGGCAACGCGAGTACATGTCAATGGCCAGCTCGAGAAAGGTGACCAAAGATCCATTGTGTCGCTCGTAAGCATATTCGTCCTCCGCTAGAAGCATCCTTGCGTTTTTTTGCGCCTCCCGAAGAACATCATAGTCATTGCTGCCCATTTGCGCTCTCTGAAGCTGGCTCTCCCTCTGCTTGATCTCTTGCCTTTTCCTCTCCACGTAGACTTTCCATCGTACTGCGTCCGGCGACTTAAGAATGGAATGGTATTGGTGCTCTGCGAAGAGTGCACACTTATGATAAACGCTCGCACAGGCGTCTTTGCGATTGGGCAACTGCGTCTCAATTTGAGTTGCTATCCGGATAGCGGTATCAAAGAACTTTTCTTTGATATCAGTTGGCTTTTCCATACACGCCTCTGATGCCCATGATCCCTGCGCCGCAAGTCACTAAAAATAAATTGACTGAGATTGCTATGCTTACCAGACGAGCCATGGAGAGGGCTTTCTCGACCGTTGGTTCAGAACCAAACCCAGATGTTTTATTCTGGAGGTCTCTTAGAAACTGAACGGCGAGTTTTTGTTCCTTCTGGAGCCATAGGACGTTCGCAAACTCTTGAGAGACTTCGTAGGATGGGGCCTTCTCGAGGTCTTGAGCTTTCACAATTGAGTTCAAAGCAACCTGAAGCTGGTTGGATTTCCGGGAAGCCACGGAGAGTCGTACGAGGCAGCGCTTTTCCAAATCAACAAGAGTCCGAAAGAAGGGACTGACAAGATTGCCGATTTGTCTACGCTCTTCCTTTTGTCTTGTTGAGCGAATGAGAGATATTCTTGTAGCAAGGATCCGCTCAAGATCCAGGAATCTAATCGTAGGCTTCAGTATGAAAAAAGGATTGAAGAATCAGAAGGGCTGACTCGAATTCCGGATCTATTTCGGCAAGGCTGGAGAAAGCCCGGGCATCCGATGATTTGCAACTGAGGTGCTCTTGGATCTTGCCACTTCGCCACTGTGTTAATTGGCTAAGACACATGATATTTCTACCGACTTCTCTGATCCCAGTAATATCCTCGTTACCGAGCCTACGCAAAAGTTCCATCGTGTCATATAGGGCTCGGTTGACAGCGGCATCGACGACCTGGGAATTTCTTTCACGGTGAACGGCCTTCAGGGCACGATACAGCGCAGTGGTTGAATCTTGTTGTCCACTGTCGGGTAGGTCCCAAGTCTCCGTACGCCACCCTAGCTGGTACGTCATAGTCGATGTCTCTTGGTCAGAATCAAAATGACCCTGAGAACTTTGCAGAGTACGAATCGCAAGATGATCGAACCCAAAAGCATGGAATGATTGAAGGAGGCCATCTACGTCGGCTGACCTGTGACTGCTGGTTTCAAGTGCAGCACCGTGGAAATGAAATGCCTTCTCCCACTGCTTTTCGTGGTGGAATCGTTTGATAAGGAAATGGCGTAAGTCTGTGATTTTGATACCGTAGAATCCATCAGGTTCGTCGATATGACTATATATCGCAAATAGTAGATGTTCGATGTCCCCAGTTGACCCCATGTCTAACTGTTGGTGCTCGCATGCCAATTCCAGGAATAAGAGAGCAGTTGTGTATGAGCCACAAGTGACTGCGCCCTTCGCAAGGAGATAGAAGTCCACATCCAGCCATTTGTCATACGCGAGACAATCAGTGGAACCGGAGGGTGCGAAGTTACGCAAATGAAGAACGACGTCAACTACTGCGCGTAGGCAAGAGCGACTAACATCTTCGGTCCGCAGGACAGATGTGAAGTAGTCTGATAGGTGTTTCTTCGTAGATACGCGAGTCCCTTGACTTATGTCTGCTTGAAGCAACGTATGGACAAGAACAGGTAGGACATCCTCGGCGAAAGTGGTATTCCTGGCCAAAAGAGGAGCAAGCTGGGCATAGAAGACATGGGTGGATGACAAAACGTCGCTCAAAAGGGTAGTGATTGAGCAAATCCACTGTGAAAACTCTGAGTTCCGAGGCAATGTGCTATCCAGGCTCTCGAGGGAGCACGTCGGTCGCACGACAGTAGTTACGGGGAAATGTCGAAAGTATTCGAGCGTTGTGTGGTATTCATTGGACCAGAATTGGAATTCAAGGATTTCAGAGCGTGCAGCAGACACTAGGGATCGCAGAGTGAGGTACACCAAGTTGTCATCGGAAGGCACGTTATCATCGATCATTGCAAGTAAAGACTGTATGATAGCACGCTGAGGTGAAGGTTCTGCTTGCATGCCCTCTTGGTGGCGCGTTCCCCTGCGGTGTCTAGCCCGAAGTGTTTGTGGGTCGGAGGGTTCGCTCCCGAAGCTATAGATATTTCCAACATTTGCTACCAACAAGGACGCGAACGCATCGATGTCTTCACGAGAGAGCTGCTCTCTTGGGGGGATATGCTCCTTCAGTCGCCAAAAATCCGTGGTCGCAAATTGCTCCCGACTGTCTACGTGCTGTTCCGCCAGACGGTGCAACTGACGCACGAGTCGAAACTTGTTCGAGGAAATACGATGGTCACTGAGAGTGAGAGATAAATTATGAGTCCCAATCTCTTCAGCAACTTCTGCGAGCTCAGAAGACGGTTGATGTGACCATGCCGGCAAGGCTTTCAATATCAATGGTTTGATCTTATCGTTCTCTGATAACAACAAGACTTGATGATCGAGCCAACCAGAAGGTTGTTCCTTCATTTTCGAATGTGAGTCAACACTTGAAGTTAAGCGCTGGTCATTGATTAGGGCGCAGACGCGGATTAAGATGGCCGGCAGTCTCGGATCAGCCTGTTGCATTTTTCGATAGACAGAGAAACCCCATTGAAGGAATGACTGGGCAGCTGGAACCAGGTCGGCTTGCGCTAGTAATAAGCTGGACTTCTGGACGAACAAGTGCAAGAGCGTTGGGTCTTTAAAGTCATGACGTCGAATCGAAACCAGCAGTGCGATTCCGTTGAGTAAGCGGAGCTGCTCATTGACAAACGGCGTCGAGTGGAGATCAGAAAATAGTTGATGGAGCGCGTGGAACGAAACCGCAGTTACATGCTCTGGTGTGGCAGACAACAAACACCACTGCAAAGATCGCAAAATCGTTTTGGTGCCAAAACGGGGAAGGTTTGGCGGATGATACTTGAAACCATCCAAGCGGCGGTATTGGTTGAGAAATAGGAAGGTACGTGCTGCATCAGCGGACTCGACAGTGTGAAGAGCATTCATGATGGCACCCTGTTCTGAAAAGTCTTGATCACCAAGCGATCGAATAATAGCTACGGCGATGCTAGCGGCGTTATCCTTCACGCGATCATTGAATGCGTCCTGGGAAGTTAACTCCATACCTATTGAGACAAGAGCGTCTCGCAGGCGCTGTGCAGTTGTTCCGTCGTTTCCCTGATTACGATCCACGATATGGACGAGTTGTGACCCAACAAGTTCTCCAACGCAGACAAGAAGACCTTCGGATATGGTCTTTTGGACAGTCGTACAATGGTTATGAAAGAGTGTTTGGCCATGAGCCATCGCGTCTACATTGTTGTTCGCCGCCAAATTTGCAGGTGTAAATAATGGGAATGCTGCGTCCGCGAAAGTGCGTCGATTCGAGTACCCAAGTAAACTGTGCGGCAACCGCAAGATGTCAAAAAAGTTTTGGCGGATGGAGAATGCGATTTGAGATGCGTAAGCTTCGAACAGCTCATGTGGAGACAGACCGAGCCTCTCTGATACTCCTCTGAGTACGGCTTGGATATGACTCGCATATTGAGGGTCACAGAAAGCAGTTTCCAAGAGATGCCAGTATGGACCGCGACGCACGTATGAGCTGGCGATCATCACATTACCCAGGCATAGGGACCTTGTGAGCATGTATTCATATCTAAAATACCTTTAGTATCACAACCTTGCAATACCTGGTCCACGTACTGGGCGACGTCCTTTGGAAGGGAATCGTTGATATTCTGGTAAAAGCCATCGAGGTCTTTATATTCCCGAACGATGCCATCCTCCTTCAGGGCAAAGAGGTCGCCTGTCAATACGGCTGTACGGAAGCGAACACGAATGTCTTCATCTGTGTTCAATGCCAGCAAGATATTCAATGGGCGCTCGACCGGTTCGCCGTCATCGTTTGCTGGCCAAAAGGATTGCGATGGATCTTCTGTGAGCAGTTCTACCATGAACCGGGCGACGAGGTCACGAACCCTCCAGAACGTCGCCTTCTTCTTCGACATACCCGCAATCCAGGCTAAAAGGTCGAGCACATGGTCTCCCAATGTAGACCCCACAGCTGACTTTTGAATCCATACATGCATGGTGGATTTCAGAATGTCGGTAACGAGGAGATGGAACTGGCCATTGACAGCATGCGAATATCGTTGGAGAAGATTGGCACATTTACGCAACAATATGTCCAAGGTATGAGCACTGAGGTTCAGCAACTTCTTGCGTATGACTGCCAACAGGGAGGGTCCAAGGACTAGCAGCATCTCTTCAGAGCAGTCCGTTGCCACTTTAACAAGTTCCTTGTCCCGAGGGACCTCGCCAGTGGGGCTTTGCAGAACCGGGGTAGCAGATAAAAAGAAAACACACATCCCCACCAAGCGATAGATAGCAGGAGAGTGATCTTGGACGTTACCATCCTGTAGGAGATAGGCTCGGGTTGTTCTGATGGGCTCAAAACGATCCCGTTCCGCGGTATTTGAGTCCTCAGGTGTTCGATTTATAAGTGAGCGCAGTAGCTGCCGAAGATTCTGAGACACCACCACGAAGTCATTTTGGATCTACCAGCATCGAATACGAATCAGCCAGTTCCCATTACACTCAAGGAACAGACTACTCACATCTGCGCTTTCCCAAATCACACGCTGCAAACTCCTGCGTCTGACACGAGCTCGGCCATCACGAGAAAGTCGGGTCTTTACAGCATGCAAAACGTAGGACTTGATTCCAGACTCGTCGCTCGGAGCAATCATCGCTTCACACTCTTCACCATTGTCATCCGAATCCCCATCAAGAACCAGTGGTTCGAGGGCTTTCAAAATGAGGAGCCTTTCTTCGGGCGTCCATCTGGAGTCAGTTATACGAGGTCCAAGAATCATCACCACCTTCCCTGCTGACTGAATAACCTTTCTGTTACTCCGTGTTCCGTTGGACATTTGCAGGGACTCAAAGATGAGAGCAGTAATGGCAGCATCAAAGGATTGTCGAACATTCTCGGCGGTAGGATGAGTGTTGTTCATCTTAGCTGCCTCCCACTCCAGAGCTAAAGACTCCATGGCTTTCTGCAGAAAGGCAGACACCCTTCGCTCACGACCATTGGGCGACATAAGTTCTCCATCTGATCGCGTGGACGGCACCTCATCCGGCGACATGGAAGTCCCCACCTCACCATCGCATTGGACGACTTCTGGAAGTCGGGCGAAAAGTAAATAGTCCCGAATGGTTGTGGCGTTACGTTGATCCTCCATGACCTTGGCTATTTCACAATCAGGAAGCAATGGTTTACAGATTAAATCAATATGCGGTGCGTATCCACACACGCTACCCAAGAGATTGAGGAAGTCGTTGATGGTGTGCGGTGGTAGATGGGACTTGCCATTAATGCCTCTTGTCGCGATACCGATCCTCCAGTTATCCAAGAGCCAGCTCAAGACTTTCTCCTCCAGTTGCATGCGATACAACCTGACATCCTGACTTGCGACTCGCAAGCATTGCGCTAAAAACATACAGACAGAGTCGTACGGAAAGTTCGGACCTTGAAGATCCAGATCCTTTGCGAGTGTCTCGATTTCAGTGAGGACACGATGGGGTGTGAGAAGGTGCTTGGCATGAACGATGAGGAGATGGGCCGCATGACAAGCGGCCCTACAAACGACAGGAACGTTAGCACGGCGCACAGCGTGTGTCCAAGTAGAATCCCAGGTCGCCGGTTCACCCTGATCAGCAGCGTTTCCGGGTAGTCGGGTACTTTCCCCATCCCAGTGCGCTACGGCTGCAAGGCATAAGAAGACCCAGGATTGAATAGATACCTCGTCGATGGAAACAAATTGCAAGAGAATATTGAGGATCTCGTTCTGGAGCGCTCTGTGCAGTTGCATCCAGTGCCGATCAATGACGAAGAGTAAAATTTGTAGGTTGTAGACGCGAACGTCAACTGATGTCGACGATCGTATTGAATGCAACAAGGACGAAACTGGATCCTCTCGCTTTACCCTCTTTCCTGCAGAAATTGCATCGGGAGTCCCAACATGAATGGACTCAGAGTGCTCGAACAGCTGAGGGCAGGAGTCAGTGGCTTTGGCAGGAAAAGACAGGGGATACCTACCTTCTGAGCGCAGTCGGCCTGTAGCTCCAACACAGTCCAAGCCAAGGCTTGGCTGGCATCAAAATTCCATCCCGCTCTGAATGTATGCGCAACGAAAATCCCCCCATCACCAGTCTCCGAAAAAGCGGCATGAAGCCGGAGGGAGTCGAGGGAAAGGCTGTCGATACCCCACCGGCTATCAGCCTCTCCATTGAGAAGAGTCCAGAGCTTGTGTACTCCATCAGCCCACCCATATACTGGGCCGCTTGGGGTTGACGTAAGAAATGGGAAGAGCGTCCGCAGAATCCCCACCAGACTCTCCTTGAGCTGCTTGTTTTTCGTCCCCCAAAGACCCAACAACGAATCCCAAGTAGAACGAGCCAAATCATCGACGCCATCCTTGCAGTTAAGAGAGACCTGTGACAGAAATGGTTGCAGAGCAAGAAGGTAGTCATGATGGAGGGACGTGTCAGAGGGATAGTACTCCAAGAACCGTTTCATACGTTTAAACAAGGCACCGGCGATAGGCACCGACATGACCTTGCCTTTGTCGTCAGGATCATCTCTATCAACTCTCGCTAAGAACGGTGCAGTTGGATGGCGGAAGAGAAGTGAGAGAAGAGAGGCGCATTCGATTTGCTCGAGAGAAACAGCACGTCGTGCGGACCGTCTCAAAGATGAGTTTTCCGCAGGAGTTGGTGTCGCACGGTACTCGGCGAGACGCCTCTTTCGCGGAAGACTGGAAATGGGCAAGTCGTCTGCATCGTCATCCCTGTCCTCCGGACTCGCACTTCGATACATCGAATCCTCTCCAGGCGAACACCCTTCTCGCGCAGGAACCAGCTCCTTATCCATCTGGTCGTCCAAAATAACATTAAAACAGATCTCCACCAGCTTCATCCAGGTCTCCAAGTTGACATGGTCCATGTGAGGGGTCCACGAGAGTAGCACTCTGATTGTCTTAAGATAGTCCAATGCCACAGGGGAGAATAGTTCACCGCGATGGATCAGCACTTGTGTGATGTGTTCGAGAAGGGGTGTTAGTGTCTTTTTGCTGAGGCAGTGAACACTTCTCTCGACAAGCCACCGAACGGCAGCTGCGGCTTCAACGAGCCTTCGTTGAGCAGCCGCACCGGCTGTCCCTGCCTTGCTCGATTTCTTGAGGGTGTCAAGTTTTTCAATCTTAACTGTCGTGAACAATGCTTGGTATAGCACCAGCCAACCGCGGACATCTTCGATGCTGTAGACCGCATCTTCGCGGGAAAATGTAGACCGAAGTGCAGTTATTCCATCTTGACGTTCTTTGGCCTTTTCGCTTTTAAGGCGGTCCACGACAGCCTTTAGGTTTGACATTGGAGCGAAGGTGGTAGAAGACAAAGAAATCAGTTGGTACTACACACATAGTCACACTAGCCTTGGTATAATAATCGGGGTGATCTCGATCACGTGATTCGTCCATTGACACGCGTCTCACTTTTTCTCCTCAGTGACACTCAGCCACTGTGTCTGTTTGTGCTGCAGCGCGGACATCGCTGTATCAACCACCATCAAACAATCATGATTGAACCCGTATTCGTTCCTATGCGCAGTCGTGTCCGCTGTGGTACCGTGTTGGCGTAATGGTGGCCGAGTCGCTGGTGCCAGTCACAAAGTCGTCGCACAGGATGGAAACAATTTCAAGTGGACGCTGTTGTCTCCAACATTCGCTTACATCCTCGGACTGGACTTTCTGTTTACGGTCTTATCAGTCTCATTTTTGTTTGATGACTTGGTTCGACGTCGCCGAACATGCTTACACGATCTGCTTAGGTCACTGTTCTTTGGAATTCATTTTCTCTACAGCAGCTAATTCTGTCTTTGGCTAGGTTGAGATCCTGATCTTTCCTTCTTTACGCTTCCCCTGGACCTGTTGCGCTTTTCTCCCCACTTCACGGTCCTTTACTTACGAACCACGGATCTCCCGCCTGGAAGGAAAATCATCGTTCAACGGCCGCAAAACCGTGTGCGGGCTTGGCTGTGGATCCAGATCTTCTCTGCTGCTTTCTACCCTCCCTTCGTGAAAGATACCGGTTTAGACGTGATATCCCGGCGCCATCCTAAAGGTACCTATCTCGACTTGGTTTACCCACTCCGGTATCATTATATGATCTCGACCTTTCTGGTTGTGTTTGCTGTGGCCACAGGAAGGTTTGCTGCGCGCACCGCCAATGCAGCCAGTATTCTCCGTATGTTATTTCCTGCCTACTGCATCGTTAATGAAGAATATCAGTCCATCTCAATCAAATGCCAACTGATCCCGACTAGCTGCTCGTATCTCTGTATCATCCCGGGCAAGGCCTGCATTGTCTCGTTTATTGTGGCTACTCCAGGAAATTTGGCTAAGCACGCAGCCAACAACGAGCGATGTGTTCCATTCACTTCATTAATTAATGTCAGGTCCATTCCATGCCTTCAGACGTTTGATCCGGATAAACTCTTTATACTTTCCATTTTCTGTGGCTACAGGATGGCTGAAGGTACGCAGCCTAAAAGCGGGAAACGTACGTTACGCGATGATAATACAAAGGTATATAAGTAAGTGAGCTATGTGTTTGACATAGTCAGGTTTCACCCAACGCCATGACGCTTCCGCAATCTGTTTACGCCAAATTCTTAACCCCCGCCGAACCAGCCCGCGGATATCCTCTTTGGTTTCCTGAACCAAATAACAGACTACCCGAAGAATACCGTGAGGTTGGTCTCAAGATTGGGGACGTAGGCATCGTGACCGCGGACGGCACCTTCGACGTCTTCTTCAACATATGCCTTCCGGAGGACCATCCTCTCCATGCGACTTACGGGGTTCCAAAAGGCTTCCAGCAGATCCTGCTTGCGGATCACGATATAGAAAGTATTCGACTTGGGGATCCCCATGGTCGAGTGGTTGCCACGCAGTCCGTTGGCCAGAAAAGAGTGACTGTTGGCAAGGCTGTGGAAACCCCTGGGTAAGTAGGAGATATCAATACCCTCCATGTACCTATTCTTCAATACTTCCTTGACAGCAGGCCTGTGGCAGAACAGGGTTCCATGGGCGTCAAGTTCACTTCATCTTCAAACGAGGGTGCACTCCTTGTGCTCCCTGAAGGTGCAGACCGCCACGATCTCTGTGGTCTGCTACGTTTCGAACGAGAGGCAGTGCGGTGCGGGAAGTCTTGGTACGAATTCGCAGTGACGAAACTTGGACGGACTAGGATCAGTGCCGACTCGCTATACCTTATCACCGGATGCCACAAAACGAGTTCATGGTCGCTCGCGGCTTTCGACCAATCCAGCAGTTCCGGTAGCTTCGACGCCCTGTTCACAGCAAACAAAATTACCAACGGCAATATCAGTGCAGCTTATTCCTGGCAAATGACATCCGCTGTTCCTTGTCGCATTGGACCTGAACCATATAATGGAGCCCCAAACCAGACGATCTTTATCCGTGGCTTCAAGATCGCTATCAGAGAAAGCAATCTCTTTGAACTCCTTCAGGAAGATGTATCTTTGTCATATGAACCGCCGAACACTGTACCTCGTAAGGCATATCCTACCCAAAGTGTTAGTACATGGACTGAGAATTGGCAAACTGGGGGTGCGACAAACACATCACCCGGGGCATCCAATCTGGAACTAGTACACAAAGTTGAATCGTCTTCCGAAAGTAATGAAACAGGTAAACAAGATGATCTTTCATTTGGCTCGCTTCTCCAGATTTCACCGACGAGGGTAGGTCAAGGCCCTTTGACTCTTTTCCATCATCGACACAATACTGAGCTTATATACCAGATTTACCATCCCTCTGATCTACTGATCAAGTGCATAATGCGGAATGAAGTATGTACACGTACGCATCCACTTTTCTTCCAATATTAATGCCCTTTTCTTCAGTCTGACTGCGAAGTAATGGTTATTCATGACAATGTCTGGGGGAATATGTACGAGGAGGTAATGTACTTTGTTGTCACCTCTGGTATGAACACGCTGACAACGCGAACCCAAGCTTCCCCAAGGACGTGATCTTCCCAAAGATAATGAAATAATGCAGTTAATTCATAATAAATATTCTATCCAATCATCCAGTGGTATCCGCATTCACGAGCACAAATGATTTCTGGCTCAAAATTTGGTTTTGTTTAGGTGTAACGTGCCCACAAGTCCACGAAGATGCCTCCCCAAGCTCTGCGTGGTCACCAGGTTCGAGCCTTTGAGATATGAAAATGCTTTAGACGTAACCCCACTACGTCCAGGAATGCAACACCGCCATTTGCAAGAAAGCCCCGAGCAGCCTAAAAGTGCACTGCAAGACCAGGAACATGATCGCGAAAACAAGCTCTGCGAACAGCTTCGCGCTTCCATTGCAAACCTGACCAATCAAGATCCCAGCGCACGCCACGAAATCTTCACGGAGGGTGGGTTCTGTTCTTTTGCAATAGAATGGAGTTAAGTCGCTCTGCAGCTGCCAACGTCTTGACACGTCTGCACTCCGAAAATACGCTGTTGAAGCAACAACTTCGAGAGAATCTCCATCACTTTGGTATGCAATTTACCACTACCCTAGAGGGGAAGCGTTATCTGAATCTTGGCAGATGAACCGCTGGGAAATTGGTCCTCGCCCATCCAGGCTGACTCTGCTGTGCCAAAACTGGTCGATGTTATGGACATCACTGATGGTGACCCCATGTATTCCTGATCTGGGCTTGAGGCACCGGGTAGTCACTGGATGTTGAGCGTAGTGCGTGCGCAGATAGTGATCAGCATGTACACCGTGTAAAGGGGGTCGATTTCTCAGTTCCGTTTGTTTTTCATTCATTATATTTCTTGTAAGTGCCAAGATCTGTGATGTGTGAATGTATAGAACCCCTGTCGTACCCCGTGAAGAAAATACCTTGGTTAAAAACGGTGCACATCGCGGATTGCATAATAGTTCTGGTATTGCCTCATCACAGGTATCACAGTGTTGCCGCGAGGTAAGGTTGAGGTTACCTTGGAGTAAAAGTGGCGATGCACCTCAGAATCCGAGGTACATGGCCACATGAGGTCACAGTCTACTTTACCCCGAGTTATAACCATGTTAAAAACTAGGGTAGTTAAAAACATCAGTTTTTCACGGAGCACTAGAGCGGATAGATGACTAGAAGATACTTATTCTTTAGGATCGGACGCATTCACTTACCAGCTTACAACGTGGTGCGACAGTGGACATCTACCAGGCGCTATGGTCTCATAATCGCCAGGAGTCGCATCTCGTTCGCCGGGCGCTTCTCGAGGAAATCGGAGAGGATTGACAATTGTTGTCCGCGGGCTCTATTTCAGATTTCTCACGCTCCCAACATGACGATCGAACTATTTATGTACTGCACAGTAGCCGACACCATTGATCAGGTATCCACGCCTCTTGGGGGGCCTCGAAAGATCAGTCCTGTCGTCGAGGAGAGATCTACTAGTGCGAGGGGTTTGCCAAGAGAGCCTTGTTTGGCTTTGTTGTCAAAATGAGATAGGGATGACACTTGACAGCGACCCAAGCAAGTAATCATTCTGGACGGTACTTTGTTTCACGACTACCACAGGAACTTTGGCTATGCACGTAGCCAACAGCGGGCTATGCTTGCTGTGGTTACATGAAGCACTTGACGTGCGTTTTTTTCAGTGTTTATGCGACAATAATGAACATGTATATAGGCGAGCTATGCAACATCATCAAGTTTTCGTCCAGCCCCATGACCACCTCACAATCTGTTTACGCCCGACTCCTAACACGCGTGGAACCAGAACGGGGATATCCCCTTTGGTTTCCTGAACCTAACAACAGGTTACCCCCTGAATACCGTGAGGGCGGTCTCCGGATTGGAGACGTAGGCGTGGTGACCGGACGTGGCACCTTTGATGTCTTCTTCAATATATGCCTTCCGGAGAATCATCCTCTCCATGCAACTTACGGAGTCCCAGATGGATTCAAGCAGGTCGTGCTTGAGGGTCACAATATAGAGAGTATTCAACCTGGAGACCACTGTGGTCGAGTGATTGCCACTCAGTCCATCCGTCAAAAAAAGGTGACTGTTGGCGCGACTGCGGAAAGCCCCGGGTGAGTAGGGATATCAACAACACCATTGAACTTTACCTTCATGCACCCATTCTGAAACATTCCCTTGGCAGAACTGTGGCAGGACAGGGTTCCATTGGCATTGAATTTAGCTCGTCCTCAAATGAAGGCGCCCTCCTTGTGCTCCCCGAAGGCGCTGACCAACACGATCTCTGCAACGTGCGACCTTTCAAAGAAGAAGCGCTGCGATGTGCGAAGTCGTGGTACAAATTCGCAGTGACGAAACTTGGACGCATCGGGATCAGTGCCAATGAACTGTATCTCATCACAGGATGTCACAAGACAAGTTCATGGTCGCTTGCGGCCTTCCATCAACCCAGTCGTAGTTGGGATTTCAGCGCCCGATTCACAGCGGGCAAAATTCTTAATGGTAATATCAGTGCAGCTTATTCTTGGCAGATGTCGTCTGCTGTTCCTTGGCGCATTGGACCACAACCCTATGATGCAGCCCAAAACCAGACTGTTTTTATCCGTGGCTACAAGATTGCTATCAGAGAAAGCATTCTCGCACTTCTTCTCGGAGACGTGTCTGTATCATATGAATCCCCAAACACTGTTTCTTCTACAGAAAAATCTGCACAACATACTAAAATATGGACAGTGAGCAAGCGCGAGAATCATCGAACTGGAAGCGTGACAAACACATCACCTGGAGCATCCACTTTGGATCTGGCGCACAAATTTCAATTGTGGGCAGGTACTAGTGTAAGCGATGAAATACATCAACAAGACGGTCTCTCGTTTGGTTCGGATGTGTCCCTTACATTGATGCCACCGGCGGCCGAGGTAGGCCGAGGCCCTTTGCCACCATTGACACAATACTAAATTTATATACCAGATTTACCACCCATCTAATTTACTGCTCAAGTGTATAATGCGGAATGAAGTATCTGCATCTACATGTTTTTCTTTCTCCACAAATTAATGCTGTTTCCCTCAGTCCGACTGCGAAGTAAGGATCATTCATGATGATATCTGGAGCAATTTGTACCGGGAGGTAATGTTGCTTTGCTGTCGCCACTCTCACTGAGCAGCTGACAGGGCCATACCCCAAGCTTCCCCAAGGACACGACTTTCCTGAAGACGACAATGAGATAATGAAACTAATCCACAAATATTATATCCGAGATGGTATCTGCATTCACAAATACAATTAATTTCGGGCTCAAATTAGGGTTTCGTTAGCCTATGCATCCCAGGCATTCTACGAAGATGCATCAACAAGTCATGTGTCGTCATCACATTCGAGCGCTCTGAATAGTTTCTTCAAGTCTTCGGGATATGAGAGCGGTTTAGATGTAACTCAACCACATCCAGAAATGCAGTCCCGCTATCTGGTCAAAGTAATTATGTAAGCTTAGCAGGCCAATGCTTTCCCGCTTTACTCGAGCTGACTATGCATCCAGTGTCATGGGCCCTACGGGAGCTGGAAAGTCTTCTGTCAGTCGTATCTTGCAGTGATCAGGGAATTCACCATGATATAACCAAATTTCAGCTCATTCGCAACTCAGTGCCGCCAGCTTTAGCCAAAAATATCAAGGTCGCCGGAGATGGCTTCAAGTCTGAAACTAATCAAGTTAAACCTGCATCCTGGGTCACTGAGGATGGCACAATAATTGAGCTAGTAGATACCCCTGGTTTCGATGATATTGACTCAGTCACCGATGCAGAAGTCCTCAAAGTGATTACAACCTTCCTAACCAAGTGAGGCGTGCGTTTCCTTCGTTGATGCGACTCCTTATATATCCTCGTAGGTATGGGGGAAAATCCCAACTTACCAGCCTTATCTATGTCCATCGGATCAGTGATACCCGAGTGGGAGGAACTCTACAACACAAACTGCGGATGTTCCGCGAACTGTGCGGGGCTGATTCGCTGAAGAACGTGGCCATCGTCACGACTATGTGGGACGAGGTCACTCCGGAAGAGGGACTGCAACGTGAGCAAGAACTGATGTCGAGAAATAACATGTTCAAGCCCTTACTGGACGAGGGAGCCACCATGATGCGTCATGAAAGGACTGCGGAGTCTGCAAATAAGGTTATCAACCATCTTCTCGAGAAGAAGGCCACAACCACCCAGATCGTTGGTGGGATTATACAGGAGACGAAGACACGAGAAGAAACCACGGCAGGTGGGGGACTCCACAGTGAGGCACTCTTGAAAAGATGCAGAGAGGAAGTGGATTTTCCGAAAACGGGGATGGCGCAGAGGGAGCTTTATAACGGTTACAACTATTCCTGGACTGACCAGGTGATTTTCATCGGCATGGAAGGAACCTTTAGCTTACACTTCATCAGGACGCTCAACAGCTGGTTTATAATTGCGCGCAACCGCCTCACACATGCGCCTGGGTTGTCGATCATACACCCTGTGGCCTGCCAGTTTTTCGGCATATGTTCTCGACCCACTTGAGGGATTACCACGGAATCACGGGTAACGACAAAACGCCGTTTTATTGCCAGTGGATGGGATGTGGTGCACTAACAAACAGGGAGAGCATCAGTCGCCATGTCGCGGAGATGCACTTGCAAACGAGGCATACCTGCCCCTTTTGTAGCGAAAATTTCAGCCGGAAACACACCCTCAACTCTCACATCAGGTCAAAGCACGATACTACTCAGTGATATTGGTAGTGAGTACCTCAAACCATCACCTAACATAGCAGTTAATCGGACAGTCAGATTGGCAGGTCGATCAGTATTTATCCTATGGGTCGACGATATTGTATTCTGTTCGACCTCGCATTCATCTAAGATCAGCTGTGCATGGAAGTGTTGAGGATGGGGCAGAGTATTTCTTTTCAAGCGACGGACAGCTGGTCATGGTCTTTAGCTGATCAGTTCAGTGATAGTTTGCTATCCCCAAATTGCAGTATGGGTGTCCAGGAGGTCTTTTGCTCTTGCTTTCAGTCGCGCCAATTTAGCTCGTGCCTTTTCAAGTTCGTCCATAACGCCTAACTGGCAAATGTACATACGGGTACATACTTATTGGGATCACGAGGAGGTTGTTACTCTGCACTGACGCTGGACGCCAACGCAAAAAAAGTATATCCTTTTACAATTACTATAACCGAACCAAAGAACCAGCCTCGAACGATTATTTGCATTTCATTTTCTTTTCTTCTTGCATACGTGCCAGGAGGATCGCAGATGGGATGGGATGGATGATGGGTGCCAGGTGACGATGGGCAGGTGGATGGATATAAGAAGGAAAAACGGGCTGAAAAGAAAGTCTCTAATTGGGTAGGTGGTTGGACGGGATGGATGGGTACTGTAGGTACGCAGAAGAGATAGGTGAGTACTTATAGTACGTACGTCATACAGACACGACTTTCGAACGATACAAAAATTACGAAACATATCCAGAGTCAGGAGATGCGCCTTTGGGAATGGTATTACAAACAAGAACTCAGGATTGAGGGGATATACCAATCGATCCGATGCATTTTGCCCTTGGGGAATTCTGATGTGGATCCTCGCCCGTGTCATCCAGGTTCGGTGTAACTGGTGAGGGTGCAGGTAGGCGTGTGATGAGGGAGCAGGGGATAGGAGACACGAGGGGATCGCCACACCGATGATTTAATGTGGGTATGGCGGGAAATGCACTCGAGTGGAATCAGATCATTTGCCAACAAGATCTCAGGCGGAGACATAGTGAAGCAGAGAGCAACGAGAAAAAAAAACCGTTAACACACAAGAGACAGGTCACGGATATTGTCGAAATGTCGACGACCAAGGGATCTATTTTGACTTTGCGAGCTCTCGAGCGGCTTTGA
Source organism: Scleroderma bovista (assembly GCA_037178675.1). NCBI lineage: Eukaryota > Fungi > Basidiomycota > Agaricomycetes > Boletales > Sclerodermataceae > Scleroderma > Scleroderma bovista. Next base: position 116,237 of record JAYMGJ010000298.1, read on the forward strand.
TAAGCGGCGACAACGTCCGAAGGGGCTCGCACATCTTGAAAAATGGATGCTAACATTCGAAAGACATCAGGCAACCACGCACAGCCTTGCTGGAAAGGCGCTCACCTGCAACAGCTCTGATGCCGTTGGCCGCTTTTCAGCATCCACCTCGAGCGTCTTGGCAAGGTAGTCGCTGAACACGTGTGAGAGCGCCTCAGGGTTCTGGATCTGGGGCGTCCCGTTCGTGGCTATAAGGTAAAGCGCCTTGAGAGGGTTCTGGTTCAGGTACGGTGGTTCGCCTTCGATCATTTCTGTGCATCGAAAGTCAGTCGGATCAGACCACCAATGCTGTAAATGGAAAGAGGCGCACCGATGGCCATGATACCCAAAGACCAGATGTCCACCTTAGGACCGTATTCCTTGCGAGTAACGACCTCGGGGGCCATCCAATACGGTGTACCGACCATCGTGGTTCGCTTCGAGCTCGCAGGGTCCGATATCTGCGCGCAGAACCCAAAGTCGGCTGGACCACATTAGCATTCGATACCACATCCAAGGTAACGACACGCACTCAATTTGATATCACCGGTCATGCTCAAGAGCACGTTATCGCTCTTGATATCCCGATGGATGACACCATGCCGGTGAAGATGCTCGAGGCCCTGCGCTGTCTCCCTCGAGACGGCGGCGATCTGGCCCTCAGTCATCAAGTTCGCAGTGACGACGTCCGTAAGGGAGCCTCCCTCCATATATTCCATCACAACCCAGAGATCATTCTTGTACAAGAACGAGTCGATGTAGTTGACGATGTTGGGGTGCCGTGAGGCACGCATGACCAGGATCTCGTTGATAATTAAATCTTTCTTGGGTTGTTTATCGAGATCCATTTGTTTGATGGCGACGGAAATGTTTGTGCCAACTTGGTAGGCGGTGTATACACCACCCGACGCACTATTTCCCAACTCACTGAGTATTGGACATCGTGTCCAAAGTAGAGATACACTTACCCCTGACCAATTTTGACCAAACTGCGGTAAAGCTTGGTCGGATCCGCATCGGTGCATATCTGTTGCAGGCGCCGAATGATATCATCTGAACCGTCCTTGTCCTTCTTCTCTCGCCTCCGTGGAGTGGCAACGCCAGCGCTCTTGGCAAGGCTTGCCACAGCAGGACTCAGCTGCTGTTGCTGAGAATGATGTTGCTGATAGTGCTGTTGCAACGACTTTGGCTCCCTTTCCTTTTCCCGTTCCCTCGATGAGGACGGCGGAGCCTGTGCACCCGAGCCTTTGAGGGGTAGATCAGACTGCGATGATCCTGGGGAGGGCTTGGAAGGTGGCTTGAGCGCACCGGTAGAACTTCCACTCAATCCACCATTTGCACCAGGCTGGGTTGATGACGGGCCGTGAGATGCTCCGATGGAGGGGGACCGCCTGACACGTGTCGTGTTCGCACGACCCAAGTCTAAAGGCTTGCTTGTGCGAGTCGGGGTTCGTTGCGATGTGGAGCGATCGAGCGCAGGCATAGCTGTGGTCGGTGGAGCCGGTGCAGGGCGGTATGCACCCGGAGGGGACACAGGCGGTGCTGATGGGGAAGGTGATACTGGCGATGGCGTGGATTTCTTTGGTGGGGGAGGTGCTGCACGCTGAAAAGGGTGAGTATCGTCAATGGATTGTATACACAGCAATCCAAGACGGCGAACGCACCGGGTTCTGTAAGCTGTCCTCGAGAGGGAGTCCCTTTTGTGGTCCAATGTAGGGGGTTGTCTCGATCGCGCCCATCTTGTCCCAGACGTCACCATGGCCTTCTTGGTAGAATTTGACGATGTCCATAACGGCCTGTGGATTCTTCTCTTGTTCCGATCTGGAAATACCGCTTTCCTGAAGAAGCTGTTGCCACTCCTTGGGGAGGCCGGTGAACTCTCCTGTAGACGAGTTGAAACCGACATGGGTGAGATGGACAGGATCGTAGGGGGTGCTGATCTCTGGCCGCTTGGAGGTATTTAGGAAATCGGACATGAATCCAAGCATGCCCTTCTTTGATTTTGTGGCGAGGGTGCCGCTTCTTGATCTAGTGCCTGTCGACGGGACAGTGGACGCAGGTGAAGGAGCGACATCGTTTGAAGGGATGGATGGGATAGTGTCGGAAGGATCAGCTGTGAAGTGAGAAGAATCGACGAGAGGGGGAACTGAGAGACGTCTAGCGGAGATGACACCCTGCTGGGGGAGGTATATGTCGGTGAGGGTAGCGGTGTTAGCGCGAGACGGACGAGGTGGAGGGGAAGTCATTCCGGAGGGGATGGATAAGTTTGCTTGCAGGGGAGCAGAGCCGGGTATGGCCGAGGGCGAGGCTGCGAATGGGTCGTGCTCGACACGAGTGGATGGTGGCGTGGATGGGAGAGAGTGCTTGCGAGCTCGAGGAGGGGGTTTCTGGAGCGAGTTGCGGACGCGGGGAGGGGTTCCGCTGGAAGGCGATTTGAGGGCAGTGGGAGGAGGCGGGGCAGCTCTAGTTGGCACAACTTCTCTGGCAGCGAGGGCGGCGTGGTTGAGCAGATCGCTGTATTCTTGGATGGACTCTCTTGAAGGGCGATGGTATTCGACTGTGATTCTTGACTGGCGCCTGGATGAGGAAGGAGCGGAATGGTGTAGACCTCTGTGATGGCTGATGGCTGCAGCGCCTTGGGGTGTGCTCATCTCTGAGTGCTACTCGACCCTGCTCACACCTTGTCCAAAAATCCGAGGAAGGAGCGGAAGGGAGAGAAGAAAGAGGGAACCGGACTGGCAGAGACTCGACTATAAATGTGGGCAGCTCGACGAGGACAACAACAACGAGACAGGGACGACGGCGGCGATGGCGACGGCGACGGCAACAACAACGAACGAGGACGGCTTCGACAGCGAGCTCGGTGGCATTATGTCAGCTTTCCCACGCGACAGGGGAGGATCGCCATGGCATCCGCTTTCGGACTCGGAATGGCCCCTATCCAAGTCCTCTTCATGGCGCACCAGAGCAAAGACTGCACCCACGGCGAGGACGAGGGCAGACCCGTTCTTCG
>JAYMGJ010000299.1:0-29587 GCA_037178675.1 Scleroderma bovista
TGAAAGACTGCGCAATGCTGTGATTAGGCATACATGTCAAGAAATGAAATCACTGACACAAAGACCACTAGTACGTATTCTGATTATTCTGATTGAATGTGAATCGGGAGCTGTGCAGTGCTCCATGCAGTTCCATACGGCACAGAATAGAACTGCCACGGATTGGTAGGCCATTTCGTGCATTGTCTTGATGCAGCCGCATAGTTCTGCTGTTAAAAGCTGACATCCTAGCTGGTGTAGGATCAGCAACTGGCCCCAATTCTCGATCTGGCTTACCTCCTGGTGTCCAAGTGCTATCCCTTAACGAAAATGCGTGGAAATACGATAGAGGCACTCTAGGTGACCTTGTAGAAGAGTTGGTGATGTCTACTGCAGTCACTGAAACGATTAGCGTTGAACCAAGAAGTGTGGAAAAGCGTCCTGACTGGCCAAAATGGGAAGAGGCGTTTACGGCGATAAATGCCGAATTAAGTCGGCTGAAGGCCATGGGGCTTGGAAGGTCGTGGATAAGCCTGCAAGAGTGAACATGGTTAGGAGTACATGAGCCTTCAAGGTGAAGAAAGATGCGGCCGGAAATGTCGAACAGTAGCAGTGCACGGGGCGACTTGTGGCACAGGGGTACACAAGTCCCAGAGATTACTGCATTTGGTGACAGTCAGACAGTATCTCGATATTGTAGTAGAGTTAATCCCCTGTTGGAACTACTGAGACAACAACATACAGACCTCAAGCACTTCTTGAAACCATGATATTCGTGGATGACATAAAAAGTCGAACAATTTCCGGTTGCAATGACCTTGTTAAACAAGGTGACAAGAGCAGGAGATCGATGAATGTCTGCTCACCTCAGCAGTGATAGAACCACTAAGGCGCATAAACACGATATGTGAACTACAACCGGCATGTAAGCTCCTTGTTCCACTCTTCGGAGCCTACGCCCTCAGCAACTACGAAGAGACGATGTGGATCATATTTGTCCTTTATGGCCTTTAGTTGAGGGTAATGAGACCCGAAAAACGTGGTTTGCCAATCGATCTCAAACAAGGACGCCTTGTCAAAGCACACTAATCAGTAAATGCAAAGGATAACGTACTGGGCCTTACCTCGTTTAAATAGGCACCATCATTTGGTGCGACGTCGTGGAAAGAACTAGTCCACGCCTTGATTTGGGAAATCATCCCTTCTATGACTGTCAATGAGGCGTCTTCGTCCCTAAATACAGTACACGCTGCCTCTACCACGGCATTCCTCCATGCTGGGTTGACCCCCGCAGATTCGGGATCAGTTTGAGATACCTTCCCACCCGCTACCATGCTACAAAAAAACGTCAATGTTAGGTAAGTCGGGGCGGGAGTGAACTCACAAAAAGCTCCCCCCGCAGTCAACAAGGATCTCAGCGACCTCCATGGATTGATTTGCGATAGTGTCTCGGGAGAGAAGACGGGAGGTAATCATTTCATCCGCGCCGTTCTGGCCAGAAGTATTATACTGGCTTATATACCATTCATACCACGAAGGAACCAGATGCATTTCTGCCACTGACGATATACCCTGCAATTGTAAGTATTCGGACCAAGGTTGTATGCTTGCGTTTGCGGCTTCGATAGACATGTTTGGAGCAATGGCGAGGAAATTCATGGTGATGCCGTAGGTGCCGCCCCCACCACCACGGAGTGCCCAGAACAGGTCAGAGTACTGATAGTCGTTGACCGTGAGGTGTTCCCCAGTAAGGGTGACCACTGTGATCTCAATTGCATTGTCGACCCCTGAATCAAGGTATCCTTGTGAGCATGAAGCAACACGGTACTGATAACCATACCGAGACCATAAGTAGGCGATAGAATACTGTGGCCGCCACCTTGAAGCCAGCCACCAGCTGCGCCAACAGACCCGCCGAGAGACATTCCACCGACCATCATGCGACCGTACTGATTCACAGCATCATAAGCTTCGTGCCATTGCACGCCAGCGCCAAGTGTTACAACTGTGAATATTTTTAGTTGAGTCACCATGGGAGCCCAATGGCAAGGTAAGACGCTACCTTCGTACGTTTCATTTAAAAATGCCCCCTGCGGAGCAAACGTGGCATCGTACGTGATGTTCTTCATGTTGTGTGTCCACACCACGAACGCTCCCTTGGCTGCACTGCGTCCCAGGAGATCATGCCTAGAACATCCATAAAGATCACGATGATCAGGTGTACCTGAGACTTTTACTAACCCGGTATTTTTGACAACCAATTTCAGATTGTACTGAATTGCGAAGTTGACAGCGGCTTGGATGTCATTTGGAGTACGGGCGTCCACACCAATTACTGGTACATTTCCTTGCTCGCAAGGAACTCCAAGAGATGTATTGAGATAGCAAGCACTTATGGAACCGTTTTTGAATATGAAAAACTCGAAATTGGGGGCGTGCATTGAGCCAGGAATCGAGGAACGCCAATTACCATCTGTCCAGTTTTGGATGACTTCTGAACAATTTCCAGACGGGTTCGAAGTAGGATAGCAAGCAGAAGCAGTGGGAATAGGGTAGATGAGGGGTTGGGAAACCTGGGATTCAAGTTGAGCAAATGTCGCAGCATCCGGCCAGCAGGGATCGCCATATGTACAGAGGCAGCCAGAGGCGCCAGCGAACCCCCCTAAGGCAAAGACAGACAGGACCGTGAACCGGTTTAACATGGTGACAAGTAACAGGATTATCGATTATTGTCCGAGGTGTACATAGTTACTAACGCTGTGCATTTTCCTGTGTTGTGAATGACTGCGTGTGCAATGCTGTGATCGCCTGTCGATGTGACGATAGGAAAAAGCTATGTAGTGGGCTTTCTTTCAGGTGCTTTAGCGTACTTCACCGTGAATATGGTTGGTAACTGAATGACCAACAGCCAGACAGGTTGGTGTACATGGGCGTGGTAGACAACTATTCCAATCAAGTACTGTATGTAGCACACTATCCATAGCAAAGGAAACAAAAACTCACTGGGGAAGTGGCAGATGCCAACGCTTCGGCCATTGTTAGTGCACCTCACCCAAGGTCTGATACGCGGCGTACGCCAATGACCCGACGTTTGATTTTGTGTTGACAGGCTCTGGCCTTCGATCCAATGCAGCGACTTGCGGTAACCTTTCCTTGCTGTGTAGAGGTGAGGATGTCCAATGTCCTCAGTGGAACGACATGTCTAAGGAGGAATCAAACTGTCGAGAGGGAGCGATTGTCCTCCATCAAGTCTTTGGCCTGCAATCGTGGTGGCATGGTTGGTGTGCACCGGTTGCTCGCGCTCAACAACCACTATTAGTAAGTGTCCGAAAATGGCCACAGTCGGACCCCAAGCACGTCACGCCCATCGTTCATGACCAGGCTCACCTATTGTATTTACACACACTAGACTGTGATGATCCCCATACTACCGACTTCTCTCCGACTTCTTCTCGCATTGTTCTGGCTAAATGGCCCCCCGCAAGCTCCACAGGACCCACCTCGGATGTCGTTCCAGCTTCGGCATCAACATGCAGTATCCAACTCATCTCGGGTGATCTTCAACGACGTCCGTGAACCCGAGCTCCTATCCCATTCGCTCACTTCGCCAGCAGACCCGTATGTTTATACCGTGCACACAGCACCTATCACAACATACAAACCTTCTTCCATGTCCGCCTTTCATGATGCTCGTCTTCGCTCGATGCGCCACGCGCAAAACGACGCGACTTTGTGGAACAGAGTGGAAGTAACTGGTCCAGATGTGACAAGCCGAGAGGCGTTACTCGCACTGGCGAAGATGACGAATAATGCTTACTTTGCCGCCCCAGATGATGGATGGTATGATGTAGAAGGGTTCAATAATGTGAGCGGCTCTCGTCCTGGGAGGCATAACACTTGACGAATCCGGATTGCGTAGTCCGTTCCCGTTGGTTGGGAACCCGCCGCAGACGGTCTTAGAGGCCACATCTTCGTTTCAGAAGACAACAGCACTGTCATTCTTTCCATCAAGGGTACCTCCGCTGGCTGGATAACTGGCGGAGGAGGTCCAACAGTACGAAAGGATAAGCTCAATGATAATATTCTGTTCTCATGCTGCTGTGCGCGCGTGGGTCCGACATGGAGCACGGCTTGTGGTTGCTACAAAGGGACTGGGAGATGTGGGAAAGATTGCGTCGAATCCTCGTTGCTAGATGAAGATTTATATTATTCAGTTGGATTGGTAAGTAACTGTGACTTAACCAGGGTTGGTGCCACCGCGTTTACCAGTCTTCTCAGAACTTGTACAATAATATCACTTACATGTACCCGCATGCCAATATTTGGCTAATTGGTGCGTTCAACGTGGTAATCTTCATTTTTCGTGCCACCTAATGCCACTGTGTAGGCCACTCCTTAGGGGGTTCCGTTTCCTCACTAGTAGGCGTCACCTTTGGTGTACCTGTCGTTGCCTTCGAAGGCCCCGGTGAGAAGCTTGCAGCGACACGGTTGCATCTTCCGTCTCCTGTATGTGTCTCCTGTCCCCCTTGTTATTGTGCTCACTCTCCATTACGCTGTAGCCTTCTACTCAGCATGTCACACATGCTATACACACTGCAGATCCTATCGCGATGGGAATATGCAACGGTATCACCTCGTCATGTGCAATTGCTGGCTATGCAATGGAGACGCGGTGAGTTGCACTGTCGTGTGTATGCCTCAGCAGCGCTGATTTCCATCCATCCTTGTTTTAAAACACAACGGACTGTCAAATATGCCACAGATGCCACCTAGGCCAAGTCATACTGTACGACACTGTTACGAAGCTCGGATGGGCTGTAGATGTCAGGACACACACCATCCTCAACGTGATCGAGCGCTTGCTAACTCAGGAGCTGGAGTGGGACGATGAGCCACAGGATGACGATAACAGCGGTGAAGAAGGGGAGAGCTTAGCTATGCACCTGGAGGGTTGGGGTTGGTGGGGCGGGAAGGGGGATGAGGAGAAGGATGAGGAGAAGGATAAACCGGTGAGACGAGCTGTTCCCGAAGCCAAGCCGGAAGTAGACTGTGTGGTAAGCCAGACTTGTTCATGGTATGAAAAGGTGGCCTACTCACAGGATGTTCTAGGATTGCTTCAATTGGGAATATGGTGAATGGGATTAAATGACCAAGGTAGACACACATTGTTTCCCTGCATTTACTGCTATTTAGCGCAATGCTATATCTCATACCGGTGACGCTTTTCCTAGAATGATTGCGGCCTCTATGGAGGAAGCATGTCGAGAGACGGCTTCCCGATGGATGCCCACGGCAGACCTGCGCCAGTTATTCCCGCTAGCTCCGATTATCCGGCCTATCTCCCCGTGCTATAAGAATTTCCACGCCAATCGATGATTGCTTGTTGAAGTCGCATTCGGAATTCATGTTTTTGTTTGGCGTGTCAATACCAATCATCGCAGCATCGCGCTCGAGTGGAGGTCGTTTTGGTCTTTGTTAAGTACTGCAAATACGTATTCAATTGAGCATTGACATAGATAAGGAACACGTGTCCCCGTCCAATTGAAACGGGCTTCTTTTAACGTACCAGGTGCGTTTCTATGCCTGCGGATTTCGGGCTCGTATTTTTCCTTCCTCTCTCTCACTACCTCGTCTCATCGTCTTAAACCCCCTCTCATCTGACACCTCCATACTACTTGTCAAGTTATCATGCCAAGAAGCACCAATAGAGCTAAAGCTAAAGACAAGAAGAAATGTCAAGCCAAACCGAGTAAGATTCACCGAAAATCTGGATCCCCTCTCCATTGACACCTGGACGACCTTCATGCCAGCAAGCATCCAGAAACCGAAAGGACCAAATCAGAAAAATCACCATACCTCTCCCAGCAAGCCGCATAAAGAACTGAGAAAGGCAGAGGAGTTCGCCAAGGTTTCCCGGCGAATTGAGACCCTTACGCAAGTGCTTCGGTGCATGAGGATACATGGCCCACCCCAAATGTTCGATAACAACCAAATCCCTGACCTTCTGCGCCACTTTGCCATCCTGTTGACATGCGGTCAAAAGGGAGACATTGATGCGAAAAGGGTCACTGCTGTGACTGGCAAGCTCACAGCCGCGGGTAGATTGAATACCATGGTCATAACCCAGAATCCTCATGACCCAAAGTCACGCGTAGCTCGCCTTGGGGTTGACAGGATAGTTAAAGCAAATAAAAAGTTTGAGGAAGTGATCAGTGGGTGGGTTTAATTTTGAGTTTAGTTACCTCGTTCCTGTCTCCTGATTCACCCATGATCAGGGCTCGCGATGCTGAAAGCCTCGGCGCGCATATTGGGGATCTCTGGGCGGCTTTCGCGTCGTGCGATCCAGCTAAAGATCCGCAGGCGCATGTTAAATTACTCAATTTCGTCATTTCTCGCTCTTTCCGCAAGCTTCGTGCCCGTCTTCAATTTGGCGAGTGGCGTTGCAAGGGAGGGTTATCTGACAAAATTCGACAGTGGCAGCCAGCTAGGAGCACCATTGACCAACGCTGGGTGAATGTTCCTCGGTGGCTAGAAGAATGTATCAAAAGTTTCAATCCTCCAGTGACGATGAAACGAAATATTTGGACCAGAGGTGATGGGAGAGAAGTTCTTCAGTGGGAATTCTCAGATGAAACCAAAACGCTTTGGGCCGCAATACTCGCAGCGATGCTGGGTGAACTGCGCCGAGCTGTTGAAAAGGCCCACAATATCAGACAGAAGAATGGCCAGATAGCGAGACCGACAAACAAAGAGCAAGAGGCGATCGCTAACGTCGGTTTGTGGTCTCACAACTTGTTTTTATACCTCCATTGGGAGGAAGATGTTGTCCAAACACTTCTGACCAAAACAGATCTGGCCGACAACTTGCTGTCCAACTCGCCTGCAAAACTCACCAGAGGTACGTTGGTCACACAGTACTTCACGAGACGTTGGCTCATAGAGGAAGATGAGGGTTCTATGTCATTGAACGAGGACGTCGCAAAGCCTGTTCAGACAACATCCGATCTGTGTGATAGTGAGTGGGCCAATATGGGGGAAGCCCTTAAAGGCATGTCCATCACTCGATCCGTTCTGACTCGCAAAAACTTATACCCACTGTGGTGTAGGCCCAGACAACTTTTGTAGGTCAATTCTTTAGCGTTCATTAAATCAAGTACTGGAGCACTAGTTTAGATGCAGGCGAAGTGGAACCGACTAATCAGCAAGCTAGCAAAAGCGTGGATCGCAGCCCAATTCTACGACTTTTCGCACGTATTGGGCGGTCCGTTGCAGCGATCTGGAAAAGGCCCCCCAAAGCAAATCCGATTGAACATGAACCCGATTGGGCCAATATGCCACGTACTTCACCTACTGGAGTTGACAAGGGTATGCTATCCCCATATGCTATTCCTACAATAGCTCATATTTGTATCCCAGGCGGAGTGGGTGAGTAAGCTCAATCTTGGGGGTTCTGCGGGAAACATCTTACTGCTATTAGTTGAAGAGGGAATAAACCAATTACGAGGAGGCGAAGACGACACCAAGAGCAGAACTACAACCGATCCCGCTGAAAGTATGTTGACTGAGGATATCACTGATGGTACATTCGTCGTTGGTTCTATACCGACCCACATCCACTTACCACTTCCGTAACACAGAGTCGGACGACGTCAGTGAGTATAGATGGTATGGGCTCTTTGTACGAAATAACAGAATGCATATCCTTATACAGACGAGGATAAAGAAATAGAGGGCTACATGGTGGAAAATCAAGGCGAGAGTCGTGGAAACCAACTTCTGCGTTACTTACAGGCGCTCGTTGCATGGCCGGGTGCGGTGAACAAACTCCTAGACAATGAGTTCCGTATGCTCCTCAATGACAAACTTTCCGTGGGGTTGGTTAAGGTTCAACCTTGCAAGTCACTACTTTGTAGCACGAAGGAGATGATGAATGAATATGTTCGTAGCGTCTCTCCCAATGATGATTTCCGCTACAGTTTTGACATTCAACTTTAGGATGCTATTCAGAAGTTCAGAGTGGGCCGTTCGAATGCATCAGACTCCCGAAATGCAAACTCAGGCAACGTCGACCCTAGCCTGCGTGGTCAACTCGAGAAGACTTTCAATAAATATTGCTCACAGTCGTTTTACAAGACTGTTCATGCCGAGGCAACGCTGATGGGGCTTGTGTCATACCTTGCCTCCTCGAATGATGCTCGCGTAAATTACGGAGAACCGATCCCGGCAGATGATTTTCGGTTGTTGAAGCAGATCATTGATCCTGTGAGTCCGCTCTTTACTGCGTTACCCTTCTTTCACCTATATGGCATTCAGGGTGCTACAGAATTTGGCATTGCAGTGGGTAAAGACTGTTGTTGGTGCTGTAACAGACTCGCATACCATCTCGGCGCACACCTCCATAAAAACTTTAAGCTTCCTGGAACGCATGGGATAGTTTATGGTTGGAAGCCCCCAAGAGTTGGGATTCCTTTGTCCGTCCTGAAGTTATTAGAAGATGATCTCTGGGTGGAATTGGTCAAAGCCCTAGGCGACCCACCTCGCCCTCGTGGTTTCCGTCAGAATTCGGGCTGGAGCATCTCGTCTCGCTCAGAGTTGAATGTGACAGAGGCGGCGTTACCACGCTGAATAACTGATCAGTGTCTCCGATTCCATTATCTTTGTGGACCCTTTGCATGCTACCGTCTGTGCCTTAGATGCCCTCGATGTACTGATTAGAGTACACGTATTGGCCGGAATCCACCAATCCCATTTCATCATCACCCAGGACGGGGAGTCCTCCGTTACAACCTCACGCAATTGAACAATGACGTCAAAGAAGGAATTCCCTGGCATGAACGATACAGGTAGGACGATCTAGTCGATGGTTTTTTTCCGAGGATCAGTTGCGTATACCACGTCGTAGGCTGCATACTGAATTACTGTCGCAACCAAAGTACAAAACAATGACCAGCATGGGCTGCAGTGGCTATCGGAGAGTCCTGTTAGGTCCTTGAATGTATGCGTTTCTGTGGGTGCTATCCATGTCAGCGCATCTCCTACAACAAGAAGCTATCTTTGGTCATGATTGTAGACCGCAGTTTCTGTCATTGTAAGCAAAGATGAAAAGTAGCATTCCACAACTGACGGATCTGGGAGTGGGTAGCGTCGCACCTAGATGCCACACTATTGCAAAGGACAAACATACCATTCGATGTGGCCACAGATCAGAACTCGACCCTCATTGATCTCATGCGAGGAACAAGTTCATCGACACTTAAAACGCCATCCAAACCTTTCAATGCCTGCATGACCTCTTATTTCATACTAGCATCGTCTATTGATGGGATCCTGAAAACGAACACATCGTTCAACTCGCCCACGGGCCCTGAATAATACTGGATATCAAGTAGAGCAGGATGAGCATTCACGATGCTGGGTGGACTGGCGAGGTATGTGCCCGCAAGTGTAACGGCAAGTTTCATGGTGAGAGCCGGTGAGAGCCTCTTCTACTAGTCATGGTGGTATTTAACGAGAGAGATGTGTTAATCGTTTACCGTATGATGCACGCACCATGAGCGTCGTTTGTAACAGATGTGGTTATGTAATTATCGAGTGACGGCCACGATCGACGAAGATCACACTGATCATGGCCTGAATGTGGGATACACCTTGAGATATCATAATCCGACTACCCTTTCTTCTTATCTCCCGAACTTATACATAAGTACTTGTATCACATTGCTTTCTGAAGTCAGCACACGTAAAATACTGATAGCGCACTACCCATGCACATTCCAGAATCCAGAGTAATTCCAGCTTCGCGATCGTTTAGGCAGTCATCTACCCTGTTGCCGGCATCACCAGACCAATACACACGTCACAAGCGACACATTGAACAGCACGGGACTCCATTCTACTGATGACCGTAGTAGCCATCTTCACATTTTCCCCATAGCTTTGAGTTTGTCTGCAACAACATAATTAGAAGACGTTAAGCTGGTGCCATTGGACCAACCTGTCAAGAGGGTTCCATCATGGCATTCCACACGAAACGTACTTCCAGCGAGCTGCTGATCAAGGGCACGAACAGCTACTTTCGAGTGTCGCGTGAGAAGGGCGCCCACATTTCGGGGATCAATTAATTGCACCACGCGAAGTGTTGGTACGGTGTCTCTGACAGAAGCGAGGATCATAAACAGGTGCCGGTAATTAGACCGGGATTGTTGGTGCGCCTCCGCTGATACTCCGAAGTACTCGACAGGAGGAAGAGAGAATCCTTCCAAGGAAACAAGCGAGAATCGTATAACGGATAGTGTAATGCGGCGCAGATTTGGGCATGATCTATTGATCACACCCAGCGAAGTATTCAGTGTCCTCCCGTTGTGGTACGCCTGCCGGATTTGAACGGTAGTCAAGTGAATACCATAGCGGCGCATAAATTCTCTTCCTGAACGGCATCTCAACATTTCCGAATCGAGAATGACCTCTCGGAGATTTGTGGGCGTCAACCCTGTGTCAACGGGGCCAGAATGGTTTGGTGTTGCATACAAGGAATACACAATGAGGGTGTGCACCGAGGAAAGAGCATGGGTAGGCATGAATCCATTCTTCCAGGACAATGCAGGGCAATTCAGGATATGCAGATGAGGAACCTCTCTCAACAACAGTATCTCTAATAGAGCTAAGTCGGGAAATAGTCCATTAGTTGACCAATCGAGGACACGGAGTGATGATGCATTGCATCGTAGAGCATCGAAGATGCCAAACGGCATAGAGGTATTTTTATAGCTGACAGAGGTAATTGCGAACGACACAATCGCAAGATTGGGCAGAGACCGGATAATGACAACTAGACATTCACATTCGGCATCGAAGTCGATAGACCGATCGCGGATGACAACATCCAGCCGTTGTGTCCATGATCCGAGGGAATGAACTCCGGGAACAGTCCCATCACCCACGGCGTATTTCTTCAGCGTGTTGGAGAGAGACAGCAAGCATCCAACCTTGCCGATGTAAATGGCCTGGTAAAGATAGCGCCTTGCCAAGTGCCACCACTGTTTGCAGACACAGACTAAGTAACGCTTGGTAATGAGCGCAGCTCGGAGAGCGGGGTGGTATCTGCGATTGTAAGGAGGTCCAATGAGACTGGAGTGTTCATAGATGTCTGGGATCAAGGTGCCGGGGACGGAGGTCGCAAAATCAAAGATGCATTCCCATAATTCTGGAGGAAGGCTAGGCAGAATAACTGTTCGTTTTTCCCTTGCAGTCATCTTGATGGCGATTCTGCACGAATTCAGCGTCGGCGTCTGAGGGACTGGTGGCTCCCACGGTCTTTAGCTGGGCTTTCTTTGTAGGGCGAAACACATCCAATTACTTACATGTCTAATCTTGCAAGGCGCTTGCAAAGTACATTAAATCATCACAATGTCATATTTAATTGTCATCCGGCGGCGTGATGCCGAACCTTTTTGTGACAAACCCCTTCCATCCAAGTTTTGTCGCTGCTTTCGTCTAACCAGGCCACTGACGCAGAACCAGTGCCCTCAACTCGGTACCAGACAAATGGCTTTTGATGGTGCACAAAGACATGGTGGAGGACTTATCAGTGTCCAAATTAGAGACTATCCCAACCATCAGACATTGAGCACAACGTATGTGCACGTGGACTCACATCCAGGAATACATCGGACGGCCCCTCGTGACGAGATATGCGTTGGAGAGTCAAGGAGAGAGGGAAGCCAACTGTGAGTTGAAAGCATGATTATTGGGAAGTGACAGGGCAAGATTGTCTAGAGTAACCAGTGTGTGGCAAGGATTGGAGATCAAGCGCACTTCATGTTGCCTCAGGGTAATGTCTGCCTCTGAAGAAAGGGACTTGATGTCAGAAAAGATGTTTCCTTTGCGGCAAAAGCTCCCGGAGTTTGTGAAGTGGCCATAGTCCCCCAGCTGTTCTCGTGAGAATGAAACAGTTTACGGAAGGTATGCATACTCACTGTTGCTCCATCACGAACCAGCAAAAACTTCATGGTGTCCCTATCCACAGATAGTATATGCTCACGTTTGCACGGCGAATGGCGTAACATGAGACCCCGCACGTCATGACTGGGATCATTGGTTCCCTATAAATGATCATAGCAATTATGTGTGCACAAAAAATTTTGCACTCACCTCAACACCTAAGATTCTCCATTCATCTGGACCATTATGGACGCCAGGACCAGGGATGCCGAAATACCTCTATCCGAACTCCAATCCTCGATTTCTCCCACATGACGCGGCAAGTCCGCGCGATCCAAGATGATCCAGGGAGAAAGGTGTGGTTAAACCATATATGACCATAGCGTTCACTTCGAGAAGGTGCTTTAGCCATAGACTGGACACGTTCTGGCCCTCTGACCAGCAATTCGTCCCGGTCGGACCATGAAAATCTATTGGCAGGTACGCAGGCGCAATGTATCCAATCCTGTCCAAAATATTGGCCAAAGGCCACTGCAAAACGACAGCTGCCTTGTCTGTCAGAGTAGACTCTGACGCACAGAGGATTCATGCCGGTGAGTGTGAGCGTGTTTCCTCTACATTCCAGTGGATATGCGTCACAACAGGCGAAACCATTCTCTGTGACTGCACTATCGTCGATTTCAAACGTGATGTCGTGATGTCGTGATGGATGTCCTCATATCTGAGGTAGAGTTGGCGGAACTGTACAGTTTTCTCTGTAGGAAGCCGCGACACCGACGAAGAGTACCTATAATAATTAGAATTCCACAAAGTCAGATTGATAGTGACTGGTAAATGAAATGAACCAGAGCGGCATGGCAGCCAGGCTTGGAAGACTGAGGGAGAGCAG
This sequence comes from Scleroderma bovista, assembly GCA_037178675.1. NCBI lineage: Eukaryota > Fungi > Basidiomycota > Agaricomycetes > Boletales > Sclerodermataceae > Scleroderma > Scleroderma bovista. Next base: position 12,809 of record JAYMGJ010000299.1, read on the forward strand.
GGTCGGAGAGGCAGCCAAATTTGGATGCCGCGGTTCGTGATTGGGAATGTGCCAAAGCGGTCTTCCTCGAGTAGCCCTGTTTCTGGAATACGATCTTTGAGAGATTGAACAAATTGGTAAAAATCCATCAGCTCTACATCATGGCATTTACGGAAGAAGCTTGGATCGTCGGCAAGGATGCTGCCAGAGCGTACATTTGCTTCGTTGCAACCCCACGCAAAGATGCTTTGGTCATTCGACATCATGGCGGATGATCTCCAGCTGAAGACGGTGAAATGCCTTCTTCCCCTCCCCGTACAACATCGGTATATTCACGTCCAGAAGACCCATCAAGGAATAAGCCCTGTCCTCGACTCGCGTCGTTGTCCGATCGGCAGCCCATGACATGATTTGAGCAATACAAGGACGGTTGGAAGAAAGTCCATCCGTCAATATATGGTGTGGAACTCGAGTGATGGTTGATAAAATACGTGAGAGTGTCTTCTTGTCGCCTATGTGGTGCCAATCTTTGTTGAAGAAGTGGACAATCCTCGGTGCGATCATCTCCTGTAGAGTCCACCCACGCGAAAACCACTCTGGCCATCCGTTGGACTTGTGATACCTCTCCCTATTCCTCACAGAAAAGATGAGCAGGGGACATCGTGGAGGTATGCATAGCATACACCAGAGCCTTCATACCACCGGAACATAGAATTGATGGCCTCTGATAGTTCTGCGCTGCTACGCTTGTCTATGCAGCAAGCGTCCACCCACAACCACTCATATCCGTCCCTTTTGGCCTGCTCGCAGTCATCCAAGGTCTTCTTGTAGCCGAGGCGCTGGCGAATTTCATCTCTCACCTCACTCTCCATCTTTGCGAGATCAACCATCTCCTCGTAATCGACTTCTGTGGGGTTGATCCACCGATGGGATAAGATCGCATACTTGGTGGATTCATCATCGACTGACTCAAGGACCTTGGTTCGATGATCCACTCGCCCCCCATCCCTCTCCAAAAATGATTTTATGTTGATAAGGCGCATGCTGCCCGAGTCCATGCGCGTCAGTTACCGCTGATCGTGGGATGGTATCCATACCTCCTTGAAGCGAATTGGCGACCACCAAAAATCAGATGCAGGAGCTCGAAAGAAATCAGCGATGGTGATTGCGTTGGTTCTCTTTAGATAGATGCCTTATATGCGCTGAGAAGGTAGATAAACAGCAGAGGAACACTGGCGAACGATACTTACAGTGAATTTCGTCTGCTTAAACCTCAACTCAGTGAACGCCACTGATGTGGCTGTAAGAGCACAAGGACAACATGTGGAGCTTCATCTCAAAAGCTGCTGTACAGGTCTTGTAATTTGGGTGCAGATAGCGGTGGGACCCATTGAAATATGGGTGGCAACGTTATCAATACTTGATCTATTAGTATTAAACCATGGCGATTCAGGAATGATCAACCTGATGGAAGCGACGGCGAGTATGCTGCCATGTATAAATCCATTCCATTGAAGCCCGAGGACAACGTCTTAATAGGAATACCGCGGGGCGCCTAGGTCGCGGGGGATTGCTGTGGCGACTGGGGATGGCAAACCAGGATGAGAACGCCATGACATAGGCTTCGCTGGAAACACCTTGCACAGGTATCCATTTGTTGAATATGCGCCAGAGTCTTCATTTGCCTTTTGTAACAGCAGATTTTGGCGCGCCATTGGTCCGGCGACGACCGGTCATCTGTTCTGGGGCTTCTTTCTCCCGCAGTCCCCCGCACGTGCATTCTGAGCAACGCACTTTGGCGAGGTTTGCAACCAAACTTCCGGGGCTGTTCTAGTCATATATGAGGGTGTATAATTCTGAGATCATATGACAAGCACGGCCAACCGATAATCTAGAATCATCTTGCCCACCGGTTTCAGAAAAACTCGTAAGTAAACATCAAGTACGTAACAAAAAGGGAAATAAACCGTGCGATACCAGATGAGATAACTCTCATCTTTCCCTGTGTTGGTGAAACTATGCCTTACCCCGACCACATGGCTGTGTTCCCCGTCTAGTGTCTTCGATTAGACCGCGGTTGTGCAGATTCGCCTGCTGACTTCTCCGTATCTATTGCTTTCCCTGAGCTGTCGGACAGATTGCACCTCGTTGTTCTTTATTTCAATGGTCGATTGTGCATACGTGCACGACTACGAAATGCCCTGAAAATGCATGATGCGTCGTGGAGCTGATCGCTACGGGTGGGACTCCTGTTGCATGAAATGCAGTACGGAATGATCAACAACGATCGCGGTAGCGTGCGGCACAACCTCGATCGAAACAGGAACATGTCGTACTTGCTACGCGAATGACATCCAACGAAATATGGCGTCGTACTTGAGAGGGATACAGCTTTTAACCCTGTCGCTGGAGCGTGTGCAGCTGCCGTCTCGATCTGTCATCCTGTGGAAGGACTAAGGGTACTATTGCATCTTCTGTATTTTGTGGAAGGGTCATGGGAAATGAGTCAATAGTGTCGATGGCATGGTGCTGCGAGTCGGGTGGAAGGGAATTCGCCGCTTGGGTTGTAATCCCATCATTAGAACGGATAAGCACTAACATGCATCGACTCTCTCTCTCCGTCTTCGCTCAAGGGTGACTTTTACGTCCCATTGCAAATTCACAGTGGGAATGGCGACCTCAAGCGTTTCTTGAGGTACTGTGGGCTGGAAACCATGTTGAACAGTGTATGGACAAAAAGAAGAGACTTTCTGGCCGTTACAAATTGGTGAGCATCATGATTTCTCCTTGCTTCATACCAGACGAATCCACTGCTAGTCCAAGAATAACCTCGCTTTGCAACGACCAACTTTACTAGCACTCCGAGTTACCATTCTACCAAGGCAAAGTGCCCTGATCTCGACACTGAGTCGAACGTGACGGCGCGACGGGTATCCTGATACCTGAGATGGAGTCGGAACGGTACGGTTTTCTCTGTAGGAAGTCGCGATACCAAGAAGTAGAATTCCACAAAGCCAAAGTGATAGTCCCTGGTGAACTTGGCGCAATATGCGGCATGGCCAGGCTTTGAAGACTGGGCGAGAGTTGGATGCCGCGATTGGTGGGAACGTGCGAAACTTCCAAAACAATCTTAGCTCGTGGTCACGTCATAGGCTGTCACGTACTGAACTACTGTCACAACCAAAGTACAAATCAATGACCAGCATGGGTTACATTGGCTATAGGAGAGAATCCTGGTTCCTTGAATATATACGTCCAAGGCCCGTTGTGGGTACCTGCTACTAGTCCATGTCAAGTGCACATCTCCTGCAGCAAAATGTTATTTTTCATCATGAATTGTAGAGCATAGTTTCTGCCACTGTAAGCAAAGATGAAAGGTAGCATCCCCCAACTGACGGATCTGAGAGTGAGTAGCGTCGCACCTAGTAGATGTCACACCATTACAAGGGACAAACATACCAAAAATTCAATGACAGATCAGAACTCGTCCCTCTTTGATCTCATGCGAGGAACAAGTTCATCGACCCTTAAAATGCCATCCAAACCTTTCAATGCCTGCATGACCTCTTGTTTCATACTAGTAGCATCGTCTGTTGATGGGACTTTGAAAACGAAGACATCGTTCAACTCGCCCACGGGTCCTGAATACTGGATATCATGTAGAGCAGGATGAGCATTCGCGATGCTGGGTGGGCTGGCGAGGTATGTGCCCGCAAGTGTAACGGCAAGTTCCATAGTGAGAGCCTCTACAAGTCATGGCGGTTACGTTTAACAAGAGGAATGTGATGATCGTTTACTGTATGATGCACGCACCACGAGCGATGTTCACAAGAGTGTAAAACTAGATGTTCGTGTTAAGCTGAGGATGTTGTTTACAGATGGCCTGGTTAATTGTAGTGAGTGTGTATCATTTGACGACGGTCACACTGATCATGGCTTGAATGTGGGATACACTTTGAGATATCATAGTCTGACTACTCTTTCTTCTTCTCTCCCGAAGTTGTACATATGGTACTGGTATATATCACATCGCTTTCTCATCCTCTTTGCAGTCAACACACGTAAAATACTGATAGTACACTACCCCATGCAAGTTCGTGATTCCAGTTTCGTTTGGGCAGTCATCTGCCCTGTTTCCAATATCACCGGGCTAATATACACGTCGCCAGCGACACATTGAACAAGCAAGAGCACGTCCATCCTGATTGTGACCGTGGCCACCTTCACGTTTTCTCCGTGGCTTTGAGTTTTTCTGCAACAGCTTACTTAGAAGGGCATTAAGTTGGTACCATTAGACCAACCTGTCAAAAGAATTCCATCATGACATTCCACACGGAACGTACTTCCAGCGAGCTGCTGATCAAGAGCATGAACAGCTAGTGTCGAGTGTTGCGTGAGAAGGGCGTCCACATTGCGGGGATCGATTAATTGCACCACGCGAACTGTTGGTGCAGTGTCTCTGACAAAAGCGAGGACCGTAAACAGGTGCGAGTAGTCAGACTGGTCTTGCTGGTCCACCTCCGCTGATACTCCGAAGTATTCGACGGGAGGAAGAGAAAATCCATCCAAGAAAATATACGAGAAATTTGTAACGGATACTGAAATGCGGCGCAAATTTGGGCATGATCCATCGATCATACCCAGGAAAGCATTGAGAGACCTCCCGATATGATGCGCCTGCCGGATTTGAACGCTGGTCAAGTAAGTACCGTAGCGACCCATAAACGCTCTCCACAAATGGGGTCTGAATACGTCCACACTAAGAACCACCTCCCGGAGATTTGTTGGCGCCTCCCCTGTGTCAATGGGGCCAAAGTGGTCTGGTGTGTCATGAAATGATTCCACAATGAGGGTGTGCACCGAAGAAAGAGCATGTGTAGGCACGAAGCCATCTTTCCAGGACAACACATGGGACTTCAAGATATGCAAATGAGGTATCCCCTTCAACAACACTCCCTCTAATTGATCTATCTCGGGAAACAGCCCATAGGATGACCAATCAAGGACACGCAGCGATGATGCAGAGCAGAGCAGAGCATGGATGATGTTAGGACGCATCAGCTCGTATTCGTAGTCGTCAGAGGCAACTGCGAACGACGCAATCGCAAGATTGGGCAGGGACCGGATAATGTCAGCTAAATATTCACATTCGGCCTCGGGGTCGATAGACTCGTCGTCGAAAACAACATCTAGTCGTTGTGCCCATGATCCGAGGGAATGAACACCGGGAATAGTCCCATCACCCGCGGCGTATTTCTTCAGCGTGTTGGAGAGAGACAGCAAGCATCCAACCTTGCCGATGTAAATGGCCTGGTAAAGATAGCGCTTTGCCAAGCGCCACCACTGCTTGCAGACACGAACTAAGGAAGACTTGGTGATGAGCGCAGCCCGGAGAGCGGGTTGGTATCTGCGATTGTAAAGAGGTCCAATGATACTGGAGTGTTCATAGATGTCCGGGACCAGGGTGCCGGGGACGGAGGTAGCAAAATCAAAGATGCGTCCCCATAATTCGGGAGGCAGAATAACAGTGCGTTCTTCCCTTGCAGTCATCTTGATGGCGATTTCTGTGTCGGCGTGGGACTTGAGCAGCTTTCATATACTAGGAAAGACAAGGTTTGCGCCTTGATGTATAATACGAACCAACTCCACCTGAACTACTTGATTTGGGTATAAACTACGAAGCTAATGGGTCAACGAGGAACGGGTCAACTCGCTCTATCATGCGAGGCATGATCAGGTGGTACCGTTATCTCGCGTCATATTACCTGGCGAGCGGTGGTTTCAAGGAGCCTTTCCTGTTTGTAGCGCTGCCCCCCGACTCGTCCCTAATACGCCTGCGGAGGGCGTACACGCGCATCTGTGCCTCAATCCATCAGAGTGCGGTTGTGCGACATGGCACCCCAAATTGACCTAGAAGACGTTGTCGACAGCGAAATCAAGTGCGTAGGAGTTGTATACAGAGGTAAAATGGAAGTTTTCGTTACTGATATAATAAACTACACTTCACACTTTTGACAGGGAATGGCATTTTTGTCAGTTGGCTGAGGTCCTACAAGTTCGTATATCGCCCTCATCGATCTGCAAACATTTACTTTCACCAAAACAATGACCAAGAACTCCGTGCTGCCCTGGAGCTCCGTGACGCTGTGCTCCGGCTGCGGAGGGATGGTGCCTTTGTAGCTGTTCCACTCTTCCGCATAAACACAGGTCCCATGGGGCCCCATCCAGTTGGTACGTATTGGCATACAAAGTGGTACTGGTACTAAGATATCACTTGTTGTAGGTTCTTATGAAATCTGGGTTCCGTCGACATCGTTCGCCGATCAGTATACTCCTACCTCTGTCAAAATCGGGGCAACCTCGGGTAAATACGAATTGGCTGCGGCCTGTACTGATTTCAATTCATGTTTGTGACTGCAGCATCTTTGTTCATCCACTTACCAAGGAAGAGGTATGTAGTTTTCCCGATTAATATATGGATCGTCTGACAAGCGTCCGACTTTCACGCCAGAGGAAGTGAGAAACTTCTGCCATATGCCTTACATCATTCTCAAAATTTGCTCCAGAGACCATGAAATCCGGAACGCATTGATTGGGCCTTCCTTTCCGCTCGATCTCACGAAAATTCCGGCGGCACTCCCCAATGTTCCACTCCAATATCCTAGCCTCAGTACGTCTGTTATTTCAGAATAACATCGTTAACTGGATTGTACCAGAACTTGGATACTCGGAACCGGGACCCGACTTGACCCTGGAAGAACGTCGCCGCATTGGCGCCAATCTCGAGCGAATCCTGCAAGGAGAAAAGGAAGCAGCCCAGGCTCCTCCAGCTATGTCTGACTGAGGTCAATTCGAAGATAGCTACATATGCTTTTTTGGTCATCAGATCATTTTGCATTGTGTGAAGGTGCTGTTAACCTGTAATCGTAACGCTATGACCGATTCTACCGATTCTTCATAAAATGGCTGATGGCACGTGCCAGTGGTATTAGGGCTCTTCCAGTCACTTACAACGATTCCCTTTCGACGATTGCAGTGATCATGACAGAGAACTTTGAAGTTTCTAAGCACTCGATCTTTTATATGAACACGGTAATCTTCCTGGTGAGTGGCCCCTGATGAGGGTTTTTTCTGCAGATATCATCGTTTGGCTTACACAATAGGTTTGCGTTCAGGTGGACAACTGTTTATTCAGGGTTCCCATCGAGCCCTTTGAGCAGGAATCTACCGTATTCTGCGATATGTTTTCCATGCCTCAAGGTAGTCAGAGCACGGTAGAGGGGTTAAGCGACGACAAACCTATTCGACTTGATGGCGTCACCAAGAACGATTTCGAGCAGTTGCTGAAGGCTCTCTTTCATAGGTCAGTTTGCAGCAATTGATCAATAATAGTACTAGGATGCTGAAACATTGCACCGCAGACAGAATGGTTCAGTGCCTGCCCTACCGCTCAGTGTCGATGAGTGGACGTCCGTCCTCAAGCTATCCACGAAATGGGAGTTCAGAATGCTGCGCTTGGCAGCCATCGATTCTCTGCTTGCTCTGCAGCTTGGTCCAGTTGAGAGGATCGTTCTCGCAAAACAATATGATATCAGACATTGGATGGTTCCTGCTTTGAACGAGTTGGCCCAAAGACCTCAACCATTAGGTCTCGAGGAGGGGACAAGATTGGGACTTGAGACTGCGCTAAAGCTGGCTTCTGTGCGAGAGAGGGTGTCGGTATCTGGCAGCAGATTTTACGTTGCTCCTGCTAGGGATCTTGGGGCCCAGAAACTCGACTTCTCCTCAGCCATATGTACGACATTTGTCCTGTAGGTGCCCTGTATAAATTGTACTCATTACAGCATGCTCTCATAGTATGACATGTATCCAGACGCCGGCCACTGATATATTTGATATCCCGAAAATTTAGATAGCTCTAGTGCGTTCACTTTGTGCAAGCCGTAGTACGCTCGTAGTACTCGATCCACCATCTATTGCGGAGTCATCTCCGGCATCTTGCACGTAGCACAAGAGCTATCTGATTGACTTGTAAGTTGAAGTGTACATTGGATTGGTTGCCGTAGCGAGGTGGACCCTTGATTCATCAGCTTCACCGTGTCAGCTTTCCATTGCGACTTGTTATAAGGGCACTCAGAGAGCTTTGGCTTGCTGAAGTCTGTTACGCCTTCAAGCGATGCGTAGAATTTGTTGAAGTCGATGTTCTTGAAGCCACGGTTGAAGTTTCCGATACTCTCGAGGAACTGGTGAACTTCACCAGCATTTTTCGGAGCCACTTGGGTTGGGATGCTTATGCGTTCACCATCGCACTGCTCGACCCAACGCTCCAAATATGGATGGGGTGGAATTTCGAGGAACACAACTACACCAACGCCTTCGTCAGTAACCATCTTGTTAATAGTAGTCTCGAAGGGTTTGTGGACATGACCCTGGCAACCGGCCATCTGATGGATAAAGGAGTCGTATCGATACGTTCCTTGAAAAGCGTGTCTCGCACTTCCATGAGTGACACGCGGTAGGCTATGTTAATTTGCAACTTGCGAGCATATACCACCACATCAGTGCCCTCTGCAAGTGCTACCAGCGCGTCGATAAACGCATGTTCTCCCCAAACAGTGACGGCTTTAAGGGAGTAGGCACCAGAGATCCACAGGCCCGAAGATATCTTAGCATTGGCAAGGACCTCAGAATCAAGGTTTTTGCTTTCTGTGCGCCAACGTTGAGAAGCCCTTTCCTTCTGCCTGCGTCATAACAGCGGCACAAGCGACCACGCCATCTCGCGGTCGATCGTAATGACCTGAAGCATAGCCCATAGCAAGATCACCCATACTAAAGGACATCAACTGAGTTCAGAAGAACACTGGCATAACAGGGTCTTACCTGCGACCAACGAACTCGTAATGTATACCCAAGCTACGGAAGAGATCAATTATCGCGACTTGCACGGATGCCAAGCTAAACATAGCACCCATCACAGGCCAATTTCTATTCTCTGCCAGCTTGCACTCTACACAGGGAAAGATGAAATCCGCGAGATCCCACATGGACTCCTGGCCGTATTACTTCTCAACCAAAATTCTATCGCTCTCCTTGATGGAACGAGGCAAAGCTTGGCGCTCGCAACGGAGTCGGTGAGCACGAACTCAGAGAACCCCGTAGGAGTATCGGGGTGAAAGCTACAGCGAACGCACGCGCAGCGTCAGCACGAGTCTTGCCTAGATCACAAGCGAGAGAACGGAGAGTAAGACCATCTGTAACGCTCGCGTATGCATGGACGAGAACGTCTTTCCAGCGCCCAACAGCGGGCTCCGTCAATGAGCCAATCAAAAATAGATACAGTTGCTTTTATCCAAAGACGCTGGAGCAAAGGCATTCTTGATGAGTTCAAATAGTCTCGGCAGTCTCCAACACGTGTCCATTGGAGCTACCGACACTATAAGACGAGATAGGGGCAACCCATTTGCTGCCATTGACCACAATGGATGATCAGCATGGGTTACATTGGCTATAGGAGAGAATCCTGGTTCCTTGAATATATACGTCCAAGGCCCGTTGTGGGTACCTGCTACTAGTCCATGTCAAGTGCACATCTCCTGCAGCAAAATGTTATCTTTCATCATGAATTGTAGAGCATAGTTTCTGTCACTGTAAGCAAAGATGAAAGGTAGCATCCCCCAACTGACGGATCTGAGAGTGAGTAGCGTCGCACCTAGATGTCACACTATTACAAGGGACAAACATACCAAAAATTCAATGACAGATCAGAACTCGTCCCTCTTTGATCTCCTGCGAGGAACAAGTTCATCGACCCTTAACACGCCATCCAAACCTTTCAATGCCTGCATGACCTCTTGTTTCATACTAGTAGCATCGTCTGTTGATGGGACTTTGAAAACGAAGACATCGTTCAACTCGCCCACGGGCCCTGAATACCGGATATCATGTAGAGCAGGATGAGCATTCGCGAGGCTGGGTGGACTGGCGAGGTATGTGCCCGCAAGTGTAACGGCCAGTTCCATGGGTGAGAGCCTCTTCTACAGGTCGTGGCGGTTACGTTTAACAAGAAGAATGTGATGATCGTTTACCGTAGTATGATGCACGCACCACGAGCGATGTTCGCAAGAGTGTAGAACTAGATTTTCGTGTTGAGCTGAGGATGTTGTTTACAGATGTGGTTAATTATCAAGTGAGTGGGTGTGATGGTCATTTTACGAGATATCATATGTAGTCCGACTACCCTTTCTTCTTCTATCCCGAAGTTATACACGTGTACTAGTATCACATCGCTTTCTTATCCTCTTTGCAGTCAGCACACGTAAAATACAGATAGTACACTACCCATGCAAGTTCGGGATTCCAGCTTCGTTTGGGCAGTCATCTGCGCTGTTCCCAACATCACCAGGCTAATATACACGTCACAAGCGACACATTGAACAGACAAGAGCAAGTCCACCCTGCTTGTGACCGTGGCCACCTTCACACTTTCTCCATAGCTTTGAGTTTTTCTGCAACAGTTTAATTAGAAGGCGTTAAGCTGGCACCATTGGACGAACCTGTCAAAAGAATTCCATCATGACACTCCACACGGAACGTACTTCCAGCGAGCTGTTGATCAAGAGCATGAACAGCTAGTGTCGAGTGTTGCGTGAGAAGGGCGTCCACATTGCGGGGATCGATTAATTGCACCACGCGAACTGTTGGTGCAGTGTCTCTGACAAAAGCGAGGACCGTAAACATGTGCGAGTTGTCAGACTGGTCTTGCTGGTCCACCTCCGCTGATACTCCGAAGTATTCGACGGGAGGAAGAGAAAATCCATCCAAGAAAATATACGAGAAATTTGTAACGGATACTGAAATGCGGCGCAAATTTGGGCATGATTGATTGATCATACCCAGGAAAGCATTGAGAGTCCTCCCGATACGATGCGACTGCCGGATTTGAACGCTGGTCAAGTAAGTACCGTAGCGACCCATAAATGCTCTCCACAAATGGGGTCTGAATACGTCCACACTAAGAACCACCTCCCGGAGATTTGTTGGCGCCTCTCCTGTGTCAACGGGGCCAAAGTGGTCTGGTGTGTCGTGAAATGATTCCATAATGAGTGTGTGCACCGAAGAAAGAGCATGTGTAGGCACGAAGCCATCTTTCCAGGACAACACATGGCACTTCAAGATATGCAGATGAGGTATCCCCTTCAACAACACTCCCTCTAATAAATCTATCTCGGGAAATAGCCCATAGGTTGACCAATCGAGGGCACGCAGCGATGATGCAGAGCAGAGCATGAATGACGTTAGGAGGCATCGGGGCATGATCGTAGTCGTCAGAGGCAATCGCAAACGACGCAATCGCAAGATTAGGCAGAGACCGGATAATGTCAGCTAGATATTCGCATTCGGCCTTGGGGTCGATAGACTCGTCGTCGAAAACAACATCTAGTCGTTGTGCCCATGAACCGAGGGAATGAACTCCGGGAATGGTTCCGTCACCCGCGGCGTATTTCTTCAGCGTGTTGGAGAGAGACAGCAAGCATCCAACCTTGCCGATGTAAATGGCCTGGTAAAGATAGCGCCTTGCCAAATGCCACCACTGCTTGCAGACACGAAGTAAGGAAGACTTGGTAATGAGTGCAGCCCGGAGAGCGGGGTGGTATCTGCGATTGTAAAGAGGTCCAATGATAGTAGAGTGTTCATAGATGTCTGGGACCAGGGTGCCGGGGACGGAGGTCGCAAGATCAAAGATGTGTCCCCATAATTCGGGAGGCAGAATAACAGTGCGTTCTTCCCTTGCAGTCATCTTGATGGCGATTTCTGGGTCGGCATGGGACTTGAGCAGCTTTCATATACTAGGAAAGACAAGGTTTGCGCCTTGCTGCACCAGAACTACCGACTACGCCTGCGGAGAGCCTTTGTGGCTGTACACGCGCATTTGTGCCTCAACCCATTAGCCTGAGTGCGGTTGTGCGACATGGCACCCCAAACTGACCTAGAAGACGTTGTCAACGGCGAAATCAAGTGCGTGGGAGTTGTATACAGACGTCAAATGGAATGATATAAACTACCGACACTTCACACTTTTGACAGGGAATGGCACTTTCGTCAGTTGGCTGAAGTCTTACAAGTTCGGAATCGTATTTCGCGCTCATCGATCTGCAGACATTTACTTTCACCAAAACAATGACGAAGAACTCCGTGCTGCCCTGGAGCTCCGTGACGCTGTGCTCCGGCTGCGGAGGGATGGTGCTTTTGTAGCCGTTCCACTCTTCCGCGTAAACACAGGTCCCATGGGGCCCCATCCAGTTGGTATGTATTGGCATACAAAGTGGTACTGGTACTAAGATATCACTTTTTGTAGGTTCCTATGAAATCTGGGTTCCGTCGACATCGTTCGCATCAGTATACTCCTACCTCTGTCAAAATCGGGGCAACCTCAGGTAAATACGAATTGGCTGCGGCCTGTACTGATTTCAATTCATGTTCGTGACTCCAGCATCTTTGTTCATCCACTTACCAAGGAAGAGGTATGTAGTTTTCCCGATTAATACATGGATCGTCAGACAAGCGTCCAACTTTCACTCCAGAGGAAGTGAGAAACTTCTGCCATATGCCTTACATCATTCTCAAAATTTGCTCCAGAGACCATGAAATCCGGAACGCATGGATTGGGCCTTCCTTTCCGCTCGATCTCACGAAAATTCCGGTGGCACTCCCCAATGTTCCACTTCAATACCCTAGCCTCAGTACGTCTGTTATTTCGGAATAACATCGTTAACTGGATTGTACTAGAACTCGGATACTCGGCACCGGGACCCGACTTGACCCTGGAAGAACGTCGCCGCATTGGCGCCAATCTCGAGCGAATCCTGGAAGGTGAAAAGGAAGCAGCCCGGGCCCCTCCAGCTATGTCTGACTGAGGTCAATTCGAAGATAGCTACATATACCTTTTTGGTCACCAGATCATTTTGCATTGTGTGAAGGTGCTGTTAATCTGTAATCATAGCGCTATGACCGATTATTCACCAGTCCGTGCTTGCGCGCACCACAGCCAGCGCTAGTGCGGACACTATTGAAGTTCCGATTGTATGACCCAATTTACAATAGCTGATAGCATGTGCCAGTGATATTAGGGCTGGCACGACTACTACTCACCATTCCGACAACTTCGAGTGAGAAGCGTTTCCATATGGGCAGAGTCCGCTGGGTGCTGGAGGTATGTCATGACTTGGCTTTACAGTATCATTTAAGACGTCAAAATACATCATCTAAGAACACTGTTACTCGAGGAATGAATCAAGTCACTGTTTGTTATCCGTCTCTTCCGCCTCCTTCTTAAATACCCACCACCCAAGGGCGGGCCTTGCTGAGTCCCTCTTTCCATCGCTTGAGAGATTTATTAGAGAAGATCTCTGTCCCCACAGACCCCGCTATCAATGCCGTCGGGTAGTCTACATCCTCCATTTCGAGCGTGACATCAACCTGAGCGTACCCAGCAGGGACCTCGTCGCTATCCAGATGAGGGTATCTTACACCGTCTAGCATCAGTACATCTCCGTAGTTTTTCTGTGTACAAATACATTGCTTTTAGTTGTGAATAGCAAAGTAAAGGAAAACTGACATCGCATTGACTATCTCCCTTCCACCGGCCCTTCTCATCGAAAGCCATGAACGCCGTTATCCATCCAGAGAGCCACGTTGGCCCACTTCCGAAGGATTGGTAATGGGCTACTTTGCTCCAGAATTTCATGTTCTGGCGACTGTTTGGTTTGTCAAAAGCGTTGACGAACCTTGTTAATATTGGATGCAATAGACGGTACCAGGCGATAGTTTGGGGGCCGAATTCCTTGAGTTTCTCAATCCTATTCAGAATGCACACCCAATCGTCCCTTTCTCCCTCGAGTGTGACACGAGGGATCCCGCAAAGGATGCGGAAGCGGAAGGTGAAGTATTCTTTGACAGTGGCCATCATGTGCACCATTCCGGCGACGAGCCTATCATCAGTGTTGGTGGTGGAAAAGGCGGGGATGATCCACTGCCTGAGCTCTGGGTCAATATTGACGTTCTCCTGTATCTCGGCATTCATTTTTTCGACCAGGATCTGAAGCATGATGCCCCAGTCTGTCATCCGCTGCACTTCCACGGTCAAATCCTTCTTGCCTTCATGGAGGACAAAGAACGATCACAAGGGTCATGTTGAGATTTGATATACAACGTGCAACATCTTGTGACATAGTACGTAGCTTCCAAGCACCAACACTCCGACAAACGGTTTGTGTGGCAGCACTAGGTTCGGATCCTTCCTTCAGGCCCCTCCCCACCACTTTACCCTGGCCCTTCTTCTTCCTCTCTTCCCCCTTCTTCATTCATTTCTCCTTCTCCTTCTCCTTCTCCTTTGCAACAGCTTTCCCCTTCCCATCCTTTCTTCCCTGTCCCTTCACCTTATCCTGCAATGGCCCCACTACCTCGGCATCAGTTGACTCACTGTCATCATCTCTGCTCTCGCTTGAACTGGGTGAATCCCCTTGGCTTGAATCCCCTTGTTTCTCCTGATAGGAGAGATGCTCAGTGAATGTGTAGAAGACTATATGGGTGAATTGGTTTACACTAATATTTGAGCATGTAAAACTTACTATCTCTATTTTCCTTCACGGTAGGATTATCCCCTTTGACAGGGAACCAAGCCACAGGGGTTGTAGGAGTGCTCTATATGTGCCCCAATCTTTTATCCTGATGAATATCCATTAACTACAAGTCCAAATGAACACGCACCAAGCCCTTTGATGGGTTGATTGACTACAACCTTGTTCTTACGCCTAAATTCCCTAACTAAAAATGGCTCATGCCGTTTGACCCAGTATTCAATGCCCAGGTATCTGTCAAATGTGGTACTTCGCCATTCAGGTGTATGGGAAATGACCTGCACTTGTTTTGCATCCCTTTTCAGGTGCATGTATACAATGTTCATGAATTTCAGGACCTTTGCCATAGTATTCTGGAGCTCCTGAGGGATACTAAGCTCCTTTCTGAAAGTAAGAACCAGACCGATGGATGCCTCCCTCCAAAAGAACTCCTTCAAATGATCATGGTAGTGTGATGGAAGCACCTGGTCAATGTTGCCTTCACTGTACACAGCACATGTCCAGCCATTGTTTCCTGCAAGCCCATCTATTTTTACCTCACGCCTAATAGCCAGGAGGCCCTGGAGCTCAGTTTCGGTTGGCGCGCCATCGGGAAAGTCTGACATGGACATGGTGGGCTTTGGAGTGGTAGTGAAATGAAAAAAGGTTGTGGGGGTTATGTAATCACCTTAGACACGACACGACTCGTAGCACATGACCTGTTTCACTTCTCGACGCCAGTCTGTCTCTTCATCTTTTACTCCTACTACTGCTCTCCAAATGGATTTACCTGAGCATCTGTCATATTTGTTGTAGTTTCTTCCTTTCTGTTTTGTTTTGTTTTCGTTGTCTTTTTGCCTTGTATTTGCCTTTTTTGTGCCGATGAGGTTGTTGACCTGAGCTTTGTCGTAGCGTAGTTTCATTTCGTTTCATTTCAAATCTACCACCATGAATGTACCTCCATCAAGAAAAGGTTATGTGGTGTGTCCGCCGCGTCCGCGCGATCGACACTCAGACCCATACCGAGGTTGCTCGCAAAGGCTCCAAACCTTCCTTAAGCTGCCATGGGGTGCCATAGGAGCATTGTTTCCTGCCTCTGCTGAAGCAGAACTGAGAGGACTTTCCTGTGGTCTGATTTTTTTGGACACCAACATTGTGGTGAACTTCCAGATGTTTCTGGGACATTTGAAGCATAAATAAAGTCCATTGTCTCTCTGTGGTCCTGATGCTGTGAAGGTTGTCAGGGGTATACCTTCAAAAGAGCAGTGGGGCAATGCTGGCGCCACACAGCGGTAGTGAAGGGTAGTACAGAGCAGTACAGACTCGAGTGATTTGAAGATCGCGTACGAGAAATGTGTCCGCTGGACGGGCAGAAGCTTAGCTAGACAATAGATGGGGATAGGGGAGAGCAAAGAGATTGTATTCTCCACTTTGGAGCTTGCAAGTATAGGGGTTACTAGGGTGACTGCGCCCATTAGTATGATCGCTGCTAATGTGGCTGCTGCCAGTATTACAACGATTCCCTTTCGACGATTGGAGCGATCATGACAGAGAACTTTGAAGTTTCTAAGCACTCGATCTTTTATATGAACACGGTAATCTTCCTGGTGAGTGGCCCCTGATGAGGGTCTTTTCTGTAGATATCATCGTTTGGCTTACACAATAGGTTTACGTTCAGGTGGAGAACTGTTTATTCAGGGTTCCCATAGAACCATTTGAGCAGGAATCTACCGTATTCCACGATATGTTTTCCATGCCTCAAGGTAGCCAGGATATGGTAGAGGGGTTAAGCGACGACAAACCTATTCGACTTGATGGCGTCACCAAGAACGATTTCGAGCAGTTGCTGAAGGCTCTCTTTCATAGGTCAGTTTGCAGCAATTGATCAATAGTACTAGGATGCTGAAACATTGCACCGCAGACAGAATGGTTCAGTGCCTGCCCTACCGCTCAGTGTCGATGAGTGGACGTCCGTCCTCAAGCTATCCACGAAATGGGAGTTCAGAATGCTGCGCCTGGCAGCCATCGATACTCTGATTGCCTTACAGATTGGACCAGTTGAGAGGATCGTTCTCGCAAGACAATACGACATCAGACATTGGATGGTTCCTGCTTTGAACGAGTTGGCTAAAAGACCTCAGCCATTAGGTCTCGAGGAGGGGATAAGATTGGGCCTTGAGACTGC